>OMNZ01106048.1:20209-30692 GCA_900303255.1 Lesueurigobius sanzi | reverse complement strand
AACCCTGTCATCTGTTTGTCTGTATTTAGTGTGTGTATAAAAGGTCTCCTGACAGACCCTTGCATCTTCCATCCAGAGCTGCACTGACATGTCTGGTTTCTGAGTCATGGGGAGAGCAAAAGAATTGTCACTGGATCTGCGGAAAAAAAAGGTGATTGAACTGCATATAACAGGAAAGGGATATAAAAAGATATCCAAGGTATTGGGAATGCAAATAAGCAGTGTTCATTAGGGGATTCTGTTGAGACCAAACCACGATCAGGTAGACCAACAAAACTTTTAGCAACAACTTTTCAAAAAATTGTCTGTGATGCAGAGAAAAAAACCCAAATAACTTCAGCTACAATTCAGGACTCTCTCAAAACAAGCGGTGTAGCTGTTTCAAGACACACAATGAGAAGGCACTTGAGTAAAAATGGGCTTCATGTTCGAGTTGCAAGAAGAAAGCTATTAGTACTGTACGCAAATGCCACAAAATATCCTTTGTTGGGGACTGCGGATGGAAATTAGCATGTTGCTAAATCTGGTGCAGCCATCTTTTTAATGTAACTGCACATTGTCCCTCTAAATAAACTAAATAAAATAAAAAATAAAAATTTCTACAATATGGCAAACAGCACAGAGACAAGCCTCAACATTGTTATTTGGAGCAATGTCACCAAAATTTAACTTTTGAATTGAATCATAGACATTTGGAGAGGAGTCAACAAGGCCTATGATGAAAGGTGCACCTTTCCTACTGTGAGACACAAAGGTGGATCGCTGATGTTTTAGGAATGTGTGAGCTACAAAGGCACAGGACGCCTGGTCAAAACTGATGTGAGGATGAATGCATCATGTTATCAAAGAATACTGGAGGATAATTTGCCCTCATCAGCGTGGAAGGTGCACATGAGTCGCACTTGGATGTTCCAACATGACGATCCAAAGCACAAGGCCAAATGAATGAATGAAACTTTATAGTCCCTTTATTGTTGTGTCCTTGGGCAAGACACTTCACCCAATGCCTCTGTGTGAGTGGTTGGTGGTGGTCGGAGGGACCGTTGGCGCAGATGTGAGCAGTCTCGCTTCTGTCAGCCTACCCTGGAGTGAATGACCCCCCCCCATGTAAACTTTTGACCAGGGTAATTTTGTTACTTTCTATTATCATATTTTTTTGACAAAATAGATTCACACAACCACTTTTTTGTATTCTCTTTAATCTTATTTGCATGTGTTATGTCCACACTCACATCTGCTGCTTTCATTGAGAATGGCAATAAAGACTATTCTGATTCTGATTCTTGAAAAATGGCAAAAAAAACAAACAAAAAAACAACATTTCAGTCAGTCAGTAAACTTTTGGCCACAGCATATGTCCAAGCTCATAATCCGACATGGGATCTGTTCTAAGCAGTTAGGTCCAAAAGTGTGCACACAGCAGTGCCATAGACTTGCTTGTCATGTTGTTTTATATGATAAGAGTTTATTTTTACCATTCATTCCCACTGCTGCCTGTGAGGGGAGCTCGAGGCCAAACCCCCACCAGCTCAGGGCTCTGTATATTAGAGCAACAATCTTATTCTTAAAAATACATTATTTCAAATTATAAAACGTAAAAGATCAATGCTCAGGTAACCAAAATAATGGTTTTAAGCCTTATGCATATTATGTGAATGTGCATGATATGTCTGTGACCTCGGCTTGATACCGTTTTGGTACCAAATTGCTGAATGATAATGCTTTATTTAGAACAATAATAATAATATAATCATATTCTTTTTTTTTTCTTTTTTGTTATTTTATGAGCAAAAACACTAGATTTCATAATTTAATTTTGCTGGATCTGATTTAAATAGCACCTTCCCAGGACCTTACTTCAGACAGAATTTCAGGTGTAGCCAGTGTAAGGAGTCTGTATTGGGGCCTCAGGATCTCATCTCTGCTGTTTGTAGATTAAGTTCTGTTGGCGTGATCAAATTAGGATTTTCAGCGTGCAATGGAATGGTTCGAGTGTGACACGAGACCACAGTTCTCGAAAAGGTGGCTTGTGCTCTCCAGTTTGGCTGACAGTTTCTGTCTCAAGTGGAGGAGTTCAAGCATCTCAGGGTCTTGTTCACAAGTGTGGGATAAATGGACAAGTGGTCAAAATGTGTTTCCTCCGCAGGGTAGCAGGGCATACTTTTGGAGATGGGTGAGGGGTTCAGTCACCCTACAGTCGCTGCTCCTTCTCGTCGACGGGAGCAAGCTGAGGTGGCTCCGGTTTCTGTTTCTGATGCCTCCTGGACCCCTCCCTGGAAAGGTATACAGGGCATGTCTGTCCAGGAGAAGGCTCCAGAGAAGACCTAGGACATGCTGGAGGGCCTATATCTCTCGGCTGCCATGGGAATACTTGAAGATCCCGCTGGAAGAGCTGGAAGAAGTGTACATCTCTGCTCAGACTGCTGCCTCCACAACTCGGCTCTTGCAAAAGATGACATACATTATGACAATGAGCCAATGAGAGCCAAAGCATTGAACCTGTTGACTGAGCACTATCGATTCTCGCATGCATCTTGACTATCACCCATGCAAAATATGGGCAGAATGCTGTGGAAATATGTGGGCACCAGACAGCTGACTTCAGCTGGGTGCCGCTCACTGCAGATGGGAGACCAGCAGCTCGACGGGAAACTTTGTTTTGGTGAATAATAAAACCCAGAGTGAATGGGTAGAGAGAGAATTTAATGACAGAACAAAGAGACAGACATGCAAACCAGAAAGAGAAGAACTGAAAGAGGTGCCACATGTGTGAGCAGGAAGGAGACAGGACGACAAAAACAAGAAAGTCTACCGGGTGTAAAGTTTCCCCTGGATATTATATGTGGATATGGGGATGTCATCAAGGCTGTGAAGTGGAAATAATAAAGAATTAGGATTGTCTCTGAAGACAGGAGGAATTAATCCAAAATGAATTACAAAGGGGTGAGTAGTAGAGGAGAGAGAGGGGGTGGGGAATCAACATCAGCTATTTCCTTTTCCTCTGCTTGGAGGCAGATAGGGGGCGGCTTGTGCGAGTACTGCAATTCCATAAAAATTAAATTAACAACAAAGGGGGGGAAAACTCCCAAGTATAAGCAGAAAATTTGTAGTACGGGGGTGGAAATCTGGAGTCGCACAGAGAGCTGGGGTACAGATGGAGTAAAAAAAAAAAAAAAAAAAAGACAAAGACTATGGAGAGGAGTGAGAGTGGGCACTGTTGCTGCCAGATTGCGCTGCTCTTTTGTCCCCCTCGTCTCTCTGAAAAGGCTGCTGGTGTTAAAGAGGATATGCCACATAGGCCATTGTAATAAATGCCACTTGTAAATTGCGGAGTGGAATTATACAGCGTGCAGATGGATCCATACGCCCGAGCAAAATGTGGCCAAAAAACCGGGAGCGATAATTAAGACTTAGGGGGTGAATGACAGAGCCATTTGTGACTGCGGAATATGGCGTCTCCCTCGCTCTCTGGCAAACAGAAGGGCTCAGAGTGGCTTGGTGTCACAAAACATTACCCACACAGCTGTTGGCTTTATGAGCAGCCATGGTGTACGCTCTTCCTCCCTACACCCCTCATCCTCTGCCACTCTTAAATCTTTGTTTCTGTCTGTCTGCATCCCTCATCACACCGCCACAGTCGACAACATATTGGGGAGCTGCTCTTTATTTGGACGCAGGCTTCATGGTGCTGGACATGAGTGTAGCACGGTGCGGCACTTGATTCTTTGAAACTTCTTGAGAATAGAGTCTGCAGAGTTTTATAGATGGTGACTGAAGTCTGTTACTGGACAAGTTGGCGACTGTTTTCTTCTTTTTTTCATGTCAGGCTTTTCTGTCAGAATCTCAAGTAGTATTGTTCGTAGGCAAAGATTCTTCAGTCTTCATCTGTACTCTGTAGTCTTTATCCAGAAAGCTTCATCCTCCACTTCAACTACAGATGTGTAGAATGAAGACTGAAGAATCTTTGCCTACGCTGGACAACCTACACAGACAAATTTACCCCTGATTTTATGCTTATATTTAGAAAAAGACATCAACAATGATCTTTTTTTCAAGTTCCTGTAGGTTCTCAATCGTACAGGTGTTAACCATCATAGGCAAAGGCTTTCAATTTCATCATCTGTACTTTGTGCTTGAAGAAACTTTGTCAACAGATTGAGGATGGAGTCGATCATGTGGGCCTAATTATAAACTAGTGGGAGGAGCTACCTGTATTGGTCCACCCCTCTCTGTGCCATTCAATCTCAAGACTACTTTTAAACCTTTGTTTTTCCATTTATTCTCAAATCTACTCTCAACTTGCTCTATCTGATCTAAAAGGCTACCTTCCCAAGATAAACAACTTGTGTTTATTGTTTATTACCTATTTGTACATTACTTTTTGTAGTGTACAAATGGAAACAAAGGAGTTTTAGGACATTGGAATTTCTGCCAAATCAAAGGCCACAACACGATGCCAAGAATATTGTTTGTTATGTCGACTGAAATGTAAAAGCTCAAAATATTCATATTCTGTCATAAATTTTGTATTCATGTATGGTGTGGTCAAAGAAAATCCCTTTTAGGTCATAATCCTTCTAAAAAATAACACATTTCAGTGCCATTACTTATTTCTGGCCACAGAGACTGTTCAGAAAATGGTATCCTTTTTGCAGAATTTGAACCTGATGTCTGCAAGCCACCATCACTGCCCCCATTGCCTTTTTCCTTGCACTCCACTATCTCAGAGGGACTGGACAAGGACTTGTATTCCATCATTCATATCCAGGGAAGAGGCGAAGGAGGAGGCCATACACATCCACACTGCGCAAGCAACACTCGAGCTGAAAATTCAATAAAAAGCACACTGACAGCACTGTTTTGAATGGGAGCTCAGGCTGACTTTGGCTCTGGGCTGACTGTAAAGTAGGGAAATCAAATTTGGTTGTCTTTCTCACACATAGGCCATTTGTTTAAAAAAAAATGAAAGCAGTTTGAATGTCAGTCCCACTTGCATGTCGTCCGCTGGTGTGGTGCTACTGGCTGCTCGAGCTGAGGTAAGTCATGGATGAGAACAGAGTGTACCAGGGCCAAGACTTCATGCAATGAAGATCAAATCAGGGCCAGTGGTGCATGAAAAGATACCAGCAGACAGCTCAAAATTTCTAATGCTAGCTGCACGCCTCGCATAAAAGGCATCCTGATGGACTGGACTGAAGACCTGGTGGAGGAGATGTAAGGGGAAATCTCTACATAAATTAAGGGATATTTTTTAATATATATTTTTTTATTGTGCATGTTTTTCACCCCCACCCAACTGAGTGAGCGGACCAAAAGGAAAGGCTATGCCTATGCATTTTAGAGAATACAGTATGTAAAGCTGGCTACACACAGGAGTTTTAGCCAGATTTTTAGTCTTCCAGAGATTGAGGAGGCGTGGCTCAATACAACTTTTGTCATGGGACTCCTCATGTGTGTCCTTTGTGTGGTCTGTGCACAGATTAGTGTGTAGCCTGCTTTGGCATATTTGGCAAAAGACAAAAAGAAAGTAATGGACAAAAAATGAGTAGGCTCCGGTCAGTCTAAGCCTTAACACTAATTGTACCTTGGCTTATACAGCATAAAACTGTTCTTTGTTAATGTCTTCATGGCAACAGAAACATACATTTCATATTATAAAACTGAAACAATGCGGTTCTATAAGAAGCAACAGTGGTGCAGATGGTAGGGCGGGTCATCTCATGATCAATAAGTCGGGGGGATTTGAATCCCAGCTTCCACAGGATCACTCTTTGTTGTGTCCTTGGGCAAGACACTTCACCCACCTTGCCTGTCGAAGGGGCCACTGGTGCAGATTGGCAGCCTCGCTTGCCAAGAATGGAGTGAATGAATAATGCAATGTAAACTGTCTTTGAACAAAACAAAGCATCAATACCATTATTATTTCTGATTCTAATTAGATACAACATATGGAAAGATGTGTTTGAGCTTAAGATCAAGATGGGCTTGTTGTAGCCATATCAGCAATTCAGCATATTTCATCTTTTCTTATTGGCTATTCATCTGATGATGTGCATCCCATGCTATTACTTCAACAAGTGCTGCCTTATAGGCTGGGTTCTGATTATTTTCTTTCCCCCAAATATGTTCTCTCCTCTTGGAAATTCCACAGATTTATCTTACTTGGGCTGAAAATGATTCTTATTCTGATGTGTCCCCCAAACTCTTGCCCTCTAGTCCTCCGGTCTCTCCTCTTTTAAGTCCATCTATCTCTCCGCCTCAGTGGTGCGGCTGTCTCGCGGTCCTCTCCTCCACCTCTTTGTCTCTGTCCCGCGGGGGCTCAGGCGGCGTACCGAACAGCCTTAATTCAAACGAGACCCCTTCTCGCCCTGTTAAACCACCGACCTTCTCTGTCACTCCTGTCGCCCGCTACCTTCCTCACCAACGCCAGCGGGGGCCTGAGCTGCAAGCTAAGAGACCCCAAGCTCAATAAAAGTGTGGGTGATTAAACAACTCCCTATAATTGCTCCTTTTTCGGCTGGAACCAGGCAGGTCCCACTTATTACAGAGGCAGCGGAGGTGGCGCAGGCGGCGGACACCAGCTTCCGCCGAGGGCCAGACACCCGCTGTGACCCTTCTGCCCCCCTGTCAGGACTCTTTTATCTGGCCAAACAACCGCTGCGTGCTGTTTACCTGTTTGTGAGTCTGCATATGTGCACTATAGGCTGTGTGCAAAAAGCCTATGGAGAACCACAGTAAAGCTAGAGCTCCCCCCAGTGGTGAGCGCGCGAGTTTGTTTTAGTGTGATTTCATCCTACAACAGTTTGCCTCGGGCCAGCTGGCTCCGGGTGAAGGGGACCGAGCCAAACCAGAATACTGTGTCTAACATAAGTGCTGGGTTTTAGAGATCATAGCTGCAGACAGTGAACCTTGCACATCATCTGCTGCTTAGTCACCGATATACGCGGGTTGAGTCGTGGCAGATTTGGTGGAAATTGTAAAAAGGGAACAGACTGTTGCAATAAAATGTCATCAAGGGCTTATGCTATTTGATTTTATTTCTTATAATAGTATGACAGCACCCTTCCCCTGTAAATTTGATGCCATATGTTTCTAAAACCGCCAAAGAAGGTAATACTTTGTCTGTCTTCTTACGTCCCTGATAGCTCATAGTGTTACCCTTTAGTTAAAATGTCTATTTCACATTTCAAAAAAACATCATGTACTGAGATAAGAGAGAACATTACGTTATGCTCCCCAGTTTACTCAGACTCGTTTGTGGAGTACTACTGCCCCCTTCTGTTCGTCACGCTGCCACATCTCTCCAGGCAGAATATATTTCTCACTTTTTAGTGATGATACCAATTTCCACAGAGGCATCAAAGGGACAGTTTGTGTGTAAAACTGTGCAAAATCAAGCTTTATTCTTTTTTTTCCCCATTCGCCATCAGCTCCTTTCATCTTCATCATCATTATAATTGCAATCATTATCGTCAACATCATCTCTGAAAACGCTACTCGCCAGAGACAGTCAGCAAAAGGAAAAAAAAGAAAAAAAAAAATCTCAAAGACACTTGCAGCTTTCATTTCTGGCGTTGGCTCTCACACAATGAGCAGGCTGTACATGTGCACCTTTTCTCAGCAATACATTTCGCAATAGTCTCCAATGTCTTTATGTACAAAGCACGGCCTCTTGGTGCTCTGAAGTCCATTCATCGGGGCAAAATTGTCCATTTTCAAAGTTTCATTCCATATAGATGTCCCACACACACACACACGCACACACACACTTTGCTGCCTTCCAATTCACGGCAATCTCCAGGAATGTCCGTTATCCCGATTCAGGCGTATGCAGAGTTAAGTGCAAGGTCTAGTATAATGTTGAGAGAATACAAACCCACACGTACATACATAAAGTACATGACTAACTTGATGAACATGATAAGCTATACAAGGTCATCATTCTTCCGAGGTGAAAACAGAGGCGCGGTAGATCGATCTCCCCTCGGCAATAAGCAGGTCGGGGTCGGACAAATGGGACTCTCCGCTCAAACCCGGCCGATGTTATGTACATACAGTATCGTAAGGTGCAACATCACTGGGAATGTGGCGCGTAAACTAACAGTCAGTCGGAAATAGGACAAAAAACAAAATTGATGACCATTACGATGTTATGAGGAAAGACGGAACACCTCATTAGTAGTCCGAGTTGTACAAAGTAGTTTTCTGACACGATATAATTACGCTTTACATGATTCAGTGGCTTGGTGATCAAAGTTTAGTGACCGGTCTAATTAGGAACTAGTCGAAGCGGTGTTGTATGTGTCGTAAAGGATATGTAAACTGTAAACAATCTCAGTCTTGATCAGCAAAATGATAGATTTGGCGACACTGTTTCTTTTGTTTGAGTAAATATCCAGCATGTGTGTAATAGATACTGTAGTAGGTGTTAAAAAAAACATGTTATATGAGCTTGTGAAGTTACAGTAGGTGGGTAAATGGGCTGAGAAGCTCCTTGGACCTTTAAGTATGAGACACTTTCTCCTGCCTGCACGTCTCGACCGGGGAAATGCATGGATCCACTGTATTAGCTGGAGTAGATCTGCGTCCCGATCACACGCATGATCTCCTTCTGCACTTTAGGCTCTTGGGTGTTGATATTGGCGTCGCCTACCTGTCCATCCTCATACCTGCGCACACACAGAGCAGCCAGAAGTTAGATCAAAGCTTTACTCATAGTAGTTTATTGTTAAGGAATGTCAAATCAAAATAGCATACAGTAAAACTAGGGCTGGGTACCGTTAAAACCAGGGGTCTCCAACCTTTTTTACCTTGCGAGCTACTTTTGCGTAACAAAAATGGCAGCGAGCTACTTATACATGGGTTTCCAGTGATGTCAGGCATAGTTGTGGCCGCCATTTTGTTGCCCGAAGTGGAATTATGCCACGATACAATAATTAGTAATACAGTATCACTACTCACTCAGGATGAAAATAATGATTGATGAATGCTTAGTAAATTTCTCCATTGTGAGATCAATAAAGTATCATTCTTATCTTATCTTAAACAAAGAGAGTACATGTCTACATAAACAAACAGTGCGTTGCTATGGTTACAAGGCAAAGAGCAGTTAGTGGCAGCAGCCAGGACTCACAGAGCAGGAGGCTACCACACAGGCCAAAGATCTATTTCCACTCCTGAGACTAAAACACATCAAAGAGGTAACAGATAGCTTATCTCTGTGATTTTTTTTAATTGGGTTGAGTCAGTGCAGACTGTAGATAGACATAGAGACACATAGACTGACACACTCTTGCACTAGCCAGCGGGCAACAAAATGGCCGCCCTGACCACTGAGGTCATGTGAGTGAAACCCATGTATACTTCGAAGAAACACATATAACAAGGCCTCCAGGACTGCTAAGATGATCATTCAACTCAATAAAAGAAAATTACAGTAGTTTTTGCTTTATACTTCTCTAAGATTTAACCTGCTCTAAGATTATTGGAGTTCAACAAAGGGACTTGTCTGCGTTCTGTAATCAGCAGATTGCTAGGAAAGCCAGGGCAATTCTTGCTTCACCAGAGCATGTTCTGAACAGCGCATTTTCCCTGCTGCCTTCAGGACGTCGTTATGCTTTGCCACATGGTAAGACAAACCGCTACTTGAAATCTTTAATCCCCTCAGCTGTCCGTATCTAAAATAGTAAATTATGATGTCGATCAGATTGTGCTTTATTTTATTTTTATTGATGAGCTCCATTTTCGTCCTTGTCCTTTTTTCTTTTGTCTCTTGTCTGTATTTTTTTTTATATTGTTTCTGAGCTGCTCTAAATTAATTGCCCCTAGTGGGATAAATAAAGTTATCTGAATCCGAATGTTTTGAGATATTTTGCTCAGAAATTTGACTCATGAAGCGTCTGAAGAAATGTAGAAAACCTTTGGTGAGCTACTTGAAAAGGGCTGGCGAGCTACTGGTTAGAGATCCCTGCGTCAAAGGGGCTATACCTGATTTTTGTCCTAGTAGTAGAATGAAATTTGTTTATTCCTCCTTTAATAAATTGCAAACTTAAACATTTGTGGAAATAATACTGTGCATCTAAATATAAAGCATTTATTGTCAATTTCAAGGTTTGCGGGCCTGTTTTCTAGCATTTCTATGACTATGACCCAAAAAAAGTGACCCTGCCAGTTGTGAAATGTGCTTATAAACTCATCTCTAAGAAGAAACAGGATTTGTGTGAAGAAAGTTAGGAATGTGTTTGGACAAAATCTTTATTTTACTTGCTCCCTTTTCCAGAAAAATCGGACCAGTAAGGTATCGAAAAAATAAATTGCTACCGCAAACAGGTACCGAAAGCAAATTTTGATATCTGGTGGGTCTTGAGACTGCACTAAAGAAAGTTTCTGAGGTGTTTCAGCTCAAATAAATGATAAAAACACTAAAAGAAACAGTATTTTATTGAATAAATTACCATTATTGTTCTGTTTTATGGTTCTACAC
>OMNZ01106048.1:0-19335 GCA_900303255.1 Lesueurigobius sanzi | reverse complement strand
GGTATCGAAAAATAAAAATAAATAAGAAAGTGACAGGTGTTTCAGCTCAAATAAATGATAAAAACACTAAAAGAAACAGTATTTTATTGAATAAATTACCATTATTGTTCTGTTTTATGGTTCTACACAAAACTAAACATCAAGCACAAGCATAACTTACTTGATTTGAGAATATTAGTGTTGTTTAGAGCAGTTTTGACTAGATTAGACATAAGACTACTGTCAACTAGATTTTGGAGACTTGGCATTTGGATTTCATGGCAATTTTTACTGATTATAAGATAATCTAGCTTGAATTAGGAAAATAAAAGTGCCAAAAGGACAAGACCATTTTTCTTACTACATTGGCAAATAAATTTAAATAAAAAAGGAAATAAGTAGAAAAACACCTTAGAACAAGTGGCTAGAATTAGGTCAAATGAGCCACTAAAACTTAACTCGTCAAAACAGCTCAAATGTAGATAAAAAAAATATGAATTTAGGTTATTTAAACTTATCTAGATATTTACTTTTTGTGTAGATGACAAATAATTGAGTATATACCCTCGTAATACTCACACAAAAAAGAATCGAGTGCACACGTGGTCGGACACCGGACACACCCAGATGTTCCCATGTTTCTGTAGGTCTTTTGATGTAATTACTGTTGAAAGGACCAGGATGTTAGGATGTTTCAGCCTAATCAATATCTACAAATCAAAAATGCTTCTTACCTTCACATAGGGCAATGCAATTGAGATTTCGACTCTGAAGAAATCTTGATTGTATTGGACGGGTCTGTTTAAAAGAACGGAGGACAATATAGTAGATTATAGAGTATATACCGACCCCGTTTACTTGTTTAGCAATAAAAACGCAACTACGTGGGTGGCGTTACCTGTGGTATAGTGTTCATCCGGTTGTATCGCTGCACGAGCTCGTCTTTGGTGGGCATGCGGTGTTGTCCTTTCCCCATCCCTGCACACAAAAGAAAATGTTAAGTGAGAGCAACTTTGGCTTTGATAACAATGTTGGAGGCATCTCTGAATAACGGAGATCACCCCTGAGGTCAGCATTACTCATGGTTTTTGTACAATGCAAACAAAAAACTGGATGACAGTTTAAAATGTTGTGTAAACTTAAATGCATGGTGCCTTAGGACCAAGTGTCTTTGTATCCCTCCCTTACAGCCTGTTAATATCTTCACATTTCTCAGCATTCATTAAAACAGGACTAAATTATAAGTGAATTGGACTTAATCAGATAAGCACAACGTAATGAATTCATTTGAAGGTTGTATTTTGATAATAATCACAAGAAATATGAATAATATGATAATAATGTCATACAGAATAGTGGATTGATCCAGTGTTAATTACTTTGTCTATAATATTTGATGATAATTTTCATCAAAGTAATCATTTTGCTGGCTAAATGAGCTTTGAATAAAACTAAATGAAAAGTAGTTAATGAGGCGAAAACTATGACTAAAACCTCCAGATATTTGTTGTTGACTAAAAAAGACTAAATAAAAATGAAAAGAAGAGACTAGAAACATGGACTTTGAAAAAGCCTCATATCAGTGTCAAATTCTGTGTCAAAGGAACAGATCAGTGCTTTGTTCATGTGGGAGAAGCTCCATGAAGCAGAGAATAGTATTATATATGCATATAAATTTTAGATTTAGTCGACGAAAACTAGACTAGTACCGAAGAAAGTTATTTGACAAATTCTTGATTAAAACTAAATTGCATTTTCATCTAAAGACAACCGTATTTTCCGCTCCGGAGTATAAGTCGCACCAGCTAAACAATGCATAATGAAGAAGAAAAAAACATATATAAGTCGCACTGGACTATAAGTCGCATTTTGAAAGGCAAGTTATAATAATAATAGAATAGAGCAGGGGTTACCAAACTCTTTTTGGCAACGACCCCCAAAATGAAGATCTGAACGACTTGGGACCCCCACTGTAAAAAGTAACTTCCTCTTGTAACTATTTCAAGCGGAAAAACATTAAAAATATATGTATTATTGCATTTTTATTTTGTTTAATTTGGTTATTTGGAGACTGTTGTGTTAATTTCATAATTTTAGTCACAGTAATACTTTTGCTGACTAAAATTAGACTAAAGCTGAATTAAAGTTAGTTCATGAGACTAAAACTATGACTAAAATGCCATAGACTAAAATAAAGACTTCAGTGACTTCAGTTCGAAAGAGCCTCTTATCATTAAAATTCTCTGCCAAAGAACAGCTCTGTGTTTGTTCATGTGGGAGACGCTCCATGAAGCAGAGAATATTATTAAATATGTTTGAAAGCAATAATATAAATGTAAAGTTTACTCTATTTCAAATTGAGTCGACTAAATTTACGTGGAATTTTTGTTGACTAAAATTAGACTAACTAGACTAACGAGATTTTTTTTTGACTAAATCTAAAATTTTATTCCATTTTCATCAAAAGACTAAGACTAAAACTAAATAAAAATTAGCTGCCAAAATTAACACTGTCCTAAACAAAACATTACATTACAAACACTGTTATCTTGAATTCATCTGGGGAACCACTGGAATAGAGAACAACTATGCTAATGTAACATTGATGGTTATTCAGCTACACAAAGTATAAACAACAAATTGAATAGCTGTCTGGTATGTCAACGTAACATTTTAATTCATATTTTAGTGTATTATAAGAGTATAATTCGCAGGACCAGCCAAACTATGAGCAAAAGTGTGACTTACAGTCCGGAAAATACGGTAAAATCAACACTGGACCAATCAAACCTATTTATTACTGATGTTTGCAGCCACGACACATAGTACGATGGTAGGTGGGGCACGGCTCACTGGACAGACCAGCACCCAGCATGGACAATAAATGCAGCACAGGTGACACCATGGAGAGACCGCACATGTGGAGATGGAGCATCCCAGCATGAAAACCAAAGCATGTGACACACAAAGCATACTCAACCCACACGGTGCATGACAGGCGTTGCGGAGGAGCTGAATGGACTCACGGTCCAGTGGCGAGTGAATAAACCATTCATACCTGAGTATCCAAAAGATATGCTGGAGATGGGGCTTAAATAGATGCCCTTTCCATAGGCTGCCCCATGCAGCTTGGGTTGAAAAGAGCAAGAGGGAAGCGTCACCGACCATTGGAAAAGCACCACCACACATCTTGATATATTAACCTCATTCCTTCACTTGCAATATATTGTTGTATACCAAAATATTCCCATTAATTTGATTTATGCTCTCCTGAAATTGCTGAAGTGAATCCAGTCAATGAAAGAAAGGTGAACAGTGGAACAAGTTGTATGGACAGATCTTAATAATACACTACATATGCCAAGGCCTCGATGATGCCCCGTCAGGTCTACTTTTTCATTTTTAATTCAAAACGGGAGACATGATAATGACTTGACGGGGGAAGATGAAACACGATGGACACTAAACTCACAAGGCCGAAGAAAAGTTCTCGGCGTGGAAATGGTAAGACTCACAAAGTAGTCCAGGTGGATGAAACCTGACCGAGGGAAGGAGAACAAAGAGACACTCGAGATACAGGGGAATGAAGTGCGAGATGAGACCATGACACATCTGGAAGGAATCAAAAGTAATAATGGAGTGGAGGTTCTGTGAGATGACTGGAGCTGAGGGCAGACTGGCTCCTTCAAAAAAAAAACCACAATGACAGAGGTGCAGCGGGTGTCAGCGCTCAAGGTGAAGAGGGAGAGGAGGATGAGCAGGCGGATGAACACCCAGGCCGGATCAAACATTGACAGTTCAAAAAAGTCGGGGAACAAAGGAGACATAAATGAATCACATCGCCGGGAAGAGCAATCCAGAGTGAGGTGAGACGTGGCAAAGATTTCAGGCTTAATTGTGTGTTTAATCTATTTTCAGACGACATCATCATGACCTACAGCGATCGATATCAGTCCTGTGGTGCAAATGAGACACTTCGAAGGTGTTTTCTTTGCAAAACTTTACAGCTGACGAGTTCCACTTTCTGTAGAGATGGCTTAAACACTGATGTCTATGGATTCTACTGGAGGACATCCTGGCACGGCAGTTAGTGTGTACCAGGATATCATCTCAGCATCACAGCCTCTTCATACATGTAACACAGTGCCTATAATTGCCTTTATTTTTCTTAATGCATTGTAGAAGTATGCTAATTAAAATTGTTCAAATGAGAAAAAACCCAAACAAAACGAGACGGGCTTACATACCTGCAGTTTAGTATAGGAGGCATTGACGAGTCCATTTCTCAGAACAGAGTGCCAATTCTCTATGTGGGAACCGCTGTGGAAAGTGAAGAGGGTTAAAAGTGAAAAACAACTGATTAAATGTGGTGTTTCATAACGCTTTGGTGCTAGATTTGCCGGTCTATGTCTCGTAAGTGATTAGTGTAAACAACGTCTTCATCCATTTCACGAAAATCATGTATTTATATTATACAACAGATGGCCCTGGTGCAGCCTGGTGGTTATGTCTGCTGCAGAGTTTTACTATTTCATAAGAGTACATTTCTGTTTGCATAGCTTTTCTTGTCATCTACAGGGAAACTGCACAGTAGCTACTTATGGTAAGCTGCTGCCTCAAATGCATTTTCTTTTGTGTCTAATACAGTATATTCTGCTGAGGTTCATCTACCGTAGAAATCTTCATCACAGATAGTATTTCTGGCTGCATGTGCTGGCAAAGGTTGATGGCTTCTCCTTCCAGCAGAATGTCCAGGCTGTGTACTCCTGTTGGTCATGGTTTAATAAAATCTGCACTCTACATAAAAACCTGGTGCTAAACTGACTCATGTGTGTGTCTTACACAGTGTCCGGCTGTAATTCTAAATTATGCATGACTGTTTTGGCCGTGTGTGGGATCTGCTGTCATTGACAGCACTTTTAACAGCCGTAAAGTTAACAATTTATAAACTACATCTTTCAGTAGAGCAAGGACCTTATAGATTTTATGAAAGGCAAACAAGGGGCAAAGAGGACTCACTGGAAAGCAAATGTGCTGCCGTAAAGCTTCTTGGCAGTACGGAAACGGGCTTCCTTGGCGGGTGGGCTGCTCAGCAGCAGAAACTGGTGGGATGTGTGCATAAATTTCAGTTGCTACCACAGGAAACAGAGAGTGAAATAAATCATATTAGTATGATTAGTTTGATAGCTACTTGATTTTGACACATTACATAAAATGTTTTGTTTTCTTACCCTACTCAGAGGTAGCTTCACAATATGTGACCTGTTACTTGAAATGATCCTAATAAAAGACCAGCATGAGTTCAGATACTTACAGTACATTTAAGAGGAAGTAAGAAGTTACATACAAAAAAACTGTCTCACCATTGCAGTAGAGGATGGGCAAGGGGGTCTAGCTTATCCATCTGCTTTTTAATTTCTAGATAAGAACCCTAAAACAAAAATGTAAATGGAATTACAAATGTGTGTGGGCGCAACCTTTAGACTGCAATGTACTGTTTATTTTACCTGGGTCATTTCTCGAATTGACATAACACTGTCTAATGCTTTTTGCAGTCTTTCATAATTCTTCTTCTGTGTTGATTGTTTAAGTCAGACGACCATTGTGCATGAAACAAAGAGAAAAAGGTAAACGAACCTTTTAGAAGTTGTATATGTCAATACTTCCCACATAATGCTGTATACTGCAATGCATGTTGTACAATCAAATCCAGCTATTTGAGCCATATTGTGGTGAAGTGGATGCTGACCTTAGGGTTGAAGGCCAGGGTTTTGGGGTCATTGGGATCCACCACAGATGGGTACGGCTCAAAGATGATGCTCTTCCGAGGCGACTCAAGCGCCGCTCGACACATTGCCACCAGAAGGTCCACCACCTGCGGGAACACGGGAGCACATTTTATTTCGCTAAATATAGTTTGTCTCCCTCTGCAGCGAAACAGGTGCGTTTCATCACCTCTGCTCCAGTGGCCACTTCCTCTGCAGCTCCGGACATGACACCCAGAGTGTAGAAGGAAAACACACATAACTCCCTGGTGCACACTGCGGGCTGAGACAAAGATACACATTCACATAGTTAATTTTGACAAAACAAAAACACTTTATTTTCCAAAGGTTGTATTTTTTTCTTCAATTAAGTGTATTCATCTCAAAAGAATAGCATAAACTATCATATGTACACAGCACTTTTGTAAACTGTATTTTTGTACATTCTTGTTTGTTTTACTTCATGTAGTTATTGGCTTTTTACTCAATGTATGCATCAATAAATATTTTTTGAATTTATAGTGGTATTTCTGCCTTCTATACCTTCAACATTGAACCATTTTGAAAAACATGCTGCTCATCACAGACCACACAGTACTCGTTGAGAGTGGGGATCCTTTGCTCAGAGTACTTCATAATCTGCGTGATAAAAAGCAAAGCAGCATTATCACTTGGCAGCGTAAAGCGGTAGTAGTAAAATTAAAAATAAATGTAACCTTAAAAAGCCCAGAATAAAAAAACTAGAAGATATTTTGCTTTAATCCAAACGAGTATCTGACCTGCACTAGGAAGCCATACTCCAGTGTAGGGATGTTCTTGCAGTGCCCTCCCGCCTGGGATGAGAAAAACAATTCAATCAGCTGCCTCGTGGTAATCTGCGCAGGGGCCCTGGCCGCTGGGACTGCCACGGTCTGATGAAGCAAGTGAGACAAAACATTATGGGACAGGCAATCTGGTCATTTAACAGCACGGTGTAGGGAGGGACAAGGTGGGTGCAGTGTGCAGGTGGCAGGACCAAACTGCAGGGTCAGAGGGGGTAAAAAAAGCAGACAAAGAGCAACATTACGGAGAGTAAAGTAAATGTGGTGTTATTAAGATACTGACCTGGCTATTTGGTGGATAACTAAACAACTCCCCTTTTGGATTCTTCATTGTACAAGAGATAGAGCGGTTCATCAGGCGGGTCATTCTCAGCTCGGGAACACTAAGTTTCCCTTTTAAAACTGTGTCTTGGATAAGAGGAAAACTTGGAGATCTGCAGATGGAAGAAGCAAATTATCCTACTATTTACTGTATTGTAAAAGTCTATTCTAAAGGGTTGATTGACAATGAGCTACAATTGTCTGCAATTACTACACATACCTAGACATTTAGGCTGTCAGAAACACCTTTCTACTTTGTACACTACACCTCCCTGACATAACACTCTGGTCGAGTCATGAAGTTGTCAAGGCCACCCTGTGGTTAGCGAGGCTGACCTCGGTCCTGAGCACTCATTACTGTCAGAGCGCCATGCAATAAGGAATGGCCAAGAAGAGTTCTCACCTACATTTGTTAAAAAATGATTTTTTTCATCATTTTTGTCAATCAGGACAATGCAGTGTCAGTACTTTCTGTGTCAAGTGTGTTATTCTTTTTATCCACTATTACAATATTTTTAGATGAGCAGGTAAACTAAAGTCTGTTGTTTTACTCATTCTTAGTGTCTATAGCTTAACCTAAAACAAAACTACACAGTGGTAAGCGTAGTTTTGCTTATTTAATTATTTTATACACATACATTTTTGCCTTTATGTTGTCTTTTTATTTATGAATGAATAATCTTCATAGATAGAGCAGAAGTCTATTTTTAAAGGACAATTGAAGAGGTACATTGGTGTTGGCTATCTGTAAGGATGCTGAAAGATGTCAAGTTTATATTGTACTTGGATTTTCTTCTGTTCAAATAACTGAACTGTATATTATGTATTTATATGTATATGTCTGTTATCTGTCAAATTGACAATATTTTGTGTATGTTTTTTAACAAGGACCCCAGGAAGACTAGCTGGCTGTAAAGCACTGCTAATGGGGATCCTAATAATAAACTAAACTAAACTTTATTGTCATTGCAACAAGTACAACGAAAAAACCTCTCAAGTCAAAAGTCTTTCAGATACAACTACTGATGTACGTGTTTTACGCAGCGAAATATTCCAAAGTTACAAATTAGTGATGTGGAATTATCCATTTCTGTTGTTATTTGCTACACCACAGGGAGGAAAAAGGCCTTTTTGCGGGAAAAAGTGTGGGTTTTTTCAGGAGGAAATTAGAACAACCCATTGCAACCTCATTTTATTATCAAACAACATAATTTATTATGATTTCACTTCCACCATCATCCCGAAGCTCTACCAAATGTTTGGACACCAAGATGTACACTTAAAAGGATGTTGAATTTTGGCCACAACTGTAAAGGTGCCCACACACTAGAGGATTTTAAATCTTTTGAGACTAAAGATCTGTGCACAGACCACACACACTTAAGGACAGGCATGAGGACACACATACACACACATGAGGAGTCCCACCACAGATCATGCCATCAGAGAAAGTTTTTATTGAGCCACTCCTCCTCAGACTAAAAATCTGGCTAAAAATCCTCTAGTGTGTGTCCAGCTTAAGTGTAGTGTTTTCTGCTACTTGAAATACCAGCGCAGACAACACACCTGTATTAGAGCATAACGTTCACTGTGGATGTGGATTGAATACAAAGAAAGAAAGCGTAAACATACTTAGGTATAGGTGAGAAGATGCTCAGCCCAGCTCGAAACTTCTTGATAGTTCCTCCAGCTTTGAACCAGCTGTGCCTCTTTTCTTGTTGGGCCTTAAGAAACTCATTACTGAGATGTTTCCACTGCTGAGAGGTGAATGTGCTCAGAATTCTGCAGGAAAAGAAAAGTACAATCTCAGCAACTAAAAAACAATAAAATTGAGATATTTTGCAAAATTAGGACTCACTTTTTTAGTTGTAAGCCAAGACTAAATCCGTCTTTATTAGAAGGCTGGAAAACCTCTACCGATGGCTCTAGAGACAGAAATACAATTGTGTATAAGTGTAACCAACTTATTTCATTTCTTTCACCATTGTTGCTGGCACAAAGACCTACAGACTATATTTACTCTAGAACTTATTACCAGGTCCATCAAGGTACTGTGAGAGTGAAAAACGCAGTCTTAATATAATGGGTTCTGTTCTGATGACTTTCCAGGCTGTTGCAACCTCCTCCTAAGGCAGACACACATATTTACACGCAGTTAAATACCTAATTAGAGTAATCCATTAAAGTGCTACGAACACACAGCGCATTGCAAACGATGTGCTGCTTTGTGAAATGTCAACTCTGGAATATTAATAGGAGAAGTTGTAGGAATGCTGACTCACGTCTAAAAAGCTTATGTTAATGTGAAGGTCAATGTCCACATCATCAATCGTCCCATATTCCCTGCGTTCAGAGAGGAAGACACAGTGGGTTCTTATAATAATACTGACGGTGATGACAGATGCTGGTGGTCAAATGGATGCTTTACCTGACAGAGATGGCGCTCTCGGTGTAAATGTCTTTCACGGCCTCGATGTCTGCGTCTAACTGCGGGTGGCGGTAAAGGTCGGCGGCACAGCTCCCCTGTGAATGATACAACCGTAAAGTAGGGTTGTGCTGATGTACAGTTGGGCTCATGAGTTTACATAACCTGGCAGAAGGTTTGTTTGTTTTCTGCACAAAATGATTCTTCTTGCTCACGGTTGGTGGTTGTGCGAAGCCATTTATTGTCAAAAAAGAAAACTCAAATGTCCCCGATCTAAAGTTTAAATTACATTGTTTTCAGAGAGTCCTGTATTTCAGCTGAAGTTATTTGTGGGTTTCTCTTTGCACCTGAACTATTTTCCTGACAGTTGTTGCTGATCATGTAAACTTTTGATCAGGTTCATTTGAGTACCGTATTTTCCAGACTATAAGTCACACTTTTTCTCGTAGATTGGGTGGTCCTGTGAATTATACTTAGGTGCGACTTATATATGAATTAACATGTTACCTTAACATACCAGACACCTTTTCAGTTCGTTGTTCATGCTTCGTGTAGCTGAATAACCATCAATGTGCTACGTTATTATACCATACACCTATTGAGCCTGTTGTTCTCTATTCTATTTTTATTATTGTAACTTCCCTTTGAAGATGAAATGTCTGTTCTTGGTGTCGGATTTTGTAAAATAAACTTCCCCCCAAAAATGTGTGACTGTCCAGTGCGACTTATATATGTTTTTTTCTTCTTCATTGTGCATTTTTTCGCTGGTGCGACATACTCCGGTGCGACTTATAGTCCGGAAAATACGGTAGTTTAAGTTATCAATGTCATTATGATTTCAAAAGAGTAAACACTGTTCTTTGACAATAAATGGCTTCACACAACCACTAACCATGAGTGGAAAAATGTTTTTGTCAAAATTCTCCCAGGATATGTAAACTTACAAGCACAACTGTACATATACAGTATAAACAAGAACCAAGACTCAAACTCACAACACTGATGCCCAGTGTTGGGGGTAACATATTACAAAAGAAACTAGTTACAGAAATATGCTACTTTTTCCAGTAACCGAGGAATATAATATATTGCTTACCCTCTTAAGCCCAGTAGCCCCCAAAAATATACAGATACAGTTACTGATGTACGTGTTTTACGCAGCTAAATATTCCAAAGTCGCAATTTAGTGACAGCTGATGTGGAATTATCCATTTCTGTTGTTATTTGCTACACCACAGGGAGGAAAAAGGCCTTTTTGCGGGAAAATGTCTGTTTTTTTTCATTATTTATTATTATTTCACTTCCACCGTGATCCCGAAGCTCTACCAAATGTTTGGACACCAAGATTAGCCATGCACACCTATGATGTAAATAAATTATTTTTGCAGAAAAAGGCCTCGGGCTTAAGAGGTTAAACAAAATACAGTGATATACTGTATTGGTCATTACAATTAAAGTAACTCAAGATAAAAGTGCAACTCCCTCCAAATAAGATGCAGCAGCAAATCAAGTTGGTTACTGGCATAGAAAAAAGCTTGTGTAACTAATGTCATCAAAACAAAACACAAAAGACTGTGGACAACTGAGCAAAAGGAAATCTTTGACTGCACCTTTGCTCGAGTCGGTGGCGTTATTCTCACTATTTTCACTTCATATTTTGCCAAAAGTAACTCAAAGTAATGTAACTCTATACAAACATATTACATATTTAAAGCTGTAACTAGTAATATAGAATATATGATGATACATGATGTCCAGCATAAGTGTTACATCAAGAATCCCTAGGCTTCCAGAAAAATCTGCCCTCTGCAAAAATATGGTTTACTACAAGCTTATGACCTGCGGGCTACACACCACTCGTGATATCTAAACCCTGCATCTGGCTAAATAATAGAACAAAAAGAATACTTAATGTTGTTCTTTTAGACAACAATATGACATTATTAGCATAGACATAAACAGAGAGGATGGGTCAAGGACTGGTCCAGATTAGCTGGAGGGCTGCATCTGCCCAACGCAATTTAGCTCTGCAATAGTTTGTTATAGTATTATCTCATTATTATTAAGTATTATTTCAGGGTAAGTATTATTACAGTTTGATATACGTTCTACAAGCTCGCTATAGAAGAAAAACCCCATCAACCCCCAAAAGAAATAGTTGCCTCAATGTAAAGACCATTAACAGCTACATTTGTACAGCATTATTATTAAACATCAAATTGAAAAGACTATCCGACCTAACTGAGGAACCATTTGTACTTAAATCATATATGAATCCTATTACACAATGACATTCAATGAAAGCATGAGTCAGCACAGACATTCATGAATATTAAAACATGCCACACAGAGCTTTCCTTTATAAAGTATGGATGTGGAACAGGCTTTACCTGAATGCCATAGAGAAACTGCTCGGACTCATTCTCCCCATCTGACTCCTCGTCTGTCCAGCACTGGCCTTTGATGTCCTGTAGGCCCACACATTGTCAAAAGCTAATATGGTGAAGCGGAAAGAAAACACATCCTCCCTCCATCATCCTTTCATGTGACATTCTTTCTCTATATTTAGCTTCCACTGAAGTGCTTTTTTTTTAGCATCAGAGCTAGACCATTTTATTTTGAGACATGAAACAATCGAATAGCAAGACAACATGACGTGGCATTTTTAGGCAAAGATGACAGAATGGAAGCTGCCTTACCATTAGGTCTCTTGATCATAGGCTCACTCAGACAGGCCCTCGACCATTGCTAACCGCTGCAGCCATTCCACGCAGTAAGAATCCCGCTGAAACTGTGGCGGTGGAAAAGAAACAACAAATAGGAATTATGAAACAACAAAGCTGCAAGAGTGAAGCCATTCAGTATAACAGTGCCCTCCTCCTCCTTTCTTTCAATCGTCCGTACTTCACCTTGCCATGTATCCTAGCAACAGCCATTTCAGCCTCCTTTCAGAGTGGCATTAATCACTGTGAGGGGAATGTGTGGGAGATACTGCTGTACGCTCAGAGCACAGAATGTCTACTTTTCTTTGTTTGTTATTGAGGATGAGGATATAATACAAAGACCTTTTCTACCCTGAAGAGCTCTACCTTCGCTGGTGACATGTAGTTACATAGAATAAGATATTATGGCTCGCTTTCGGGAAAACATCAAAATCAAAGTGTGACATAACTGCTATCAGACAAAAGAAGCACATCATGGCTGCCATTCAGATTTTCAGTCCAACATAAAATATACATTCTGTGAGTTCCGTCGCTTCATATCCTTCGTTATACTGGATTGACAATATGTAAAAATCTTCTCTTGTTCATTTCTCTAGACTGCCAGCAGCCCACAGCCATCCCTGACACAGTCAACATCATGCCAGCGTTGTCCGCCAATCATCTGACCATTATCGTTTCTCATACCAATAGATCTGAAACAGTTCTTGTGTCTGTAAGCCCCTGCGGCTCTCTTCGTCGTCCCAATTTTCAGGCTTTTTAATGCAAACACAGATGCAGTCAGGCGTCCTTCCCCCTCCCCCTTTGTACCCCACACTTACCTCCAGAGAGGATGGAGACTGGGATGCTGTCCTTTCCTCAGCTGCTCCCCCTCTTAAAGGGCACACCTGCTTTTTCCCTCCGCCGCTTCTGAAATGATCACAATAAATCGGCTACATGAGACTCACAATCGTCCAGTTTTACAACAACCTTGAATCCGAGCCAGCGGTGTTTGTCAGTCAGCAAACCATCTGCTGTGTGTTTATCTATTGCAGATCTCGCTCCTACTGCTGTCTTATATTTTGCCTGACAACACTGAGAGCTCTGAGCATGCTCAGTAGTGCCTGGCAGCTGGTCATGTGACTCGCAGCTGACTGCATTGCATGCTTAGAAAAGGCAAAGAAAATGGAGAAATAAGGCTTCCACCCATCCCTTTTGTCTGCCTGTGCCGCCGTGTGTGTGCAGTGGTTGCATAAGACTTGAATTATTTGTGTGCAGTCAGTTGTGCCTTAATAGCTCAGTGTGAGGCGCATACTTTCAGAATGAGGTGACAATTGGAAGCTTTTATGCACAACTATTATGGATTTAATAGTAAACATGAGTACTAAATCCCAAATACTGATACCAAAATAATCTGTTTAAAATCATACATTGTAGAATACAGTATATGATTGAGAAATAAATAATTATGTATACTTAGTAATACTAAATATTACAATATGAATAGGTTTATAACATCCAGCCTACTACTGAAATATTATATATTTTATATAGACTTGATTTTTAATTGGTTGTCAAACATTATAGCTCTAATGGTCTGACCTGCCTCAGGATTAGATGTAAATTAGCCTTGTTGTTATAATCTGGCACCATAACAACTTACTTATACTATTGTACATTATGATTGCTCATGAATGTCTGTCAAACTGTCCCAATCAAATAAATAAATAAAAATAAGTACACTATCTGTATATTTATAGTATAATTGTTTCCATAAACACACTACAGCACCATAATATAACACAGTACTCGTTTAGTGTGATTTATAAGCTGAGCTCCATTGCCATGCTGTCTCTGAAATAATATTTCACTGTCCTACTTGCTTGTCTCATCGCATTATACTCCCAGGTCATCTTAGTGCACTCTGGCTGAGTGGCTGTGATTAATGCTGACTGACATTAGGGTTTTGGCTGAAGGACTGGGCAGCAGTTATGTCTTTTACCTGGACAGGGGTGTGTGTTGGTCTCTATTAGTGGCTCTGAACCATGTACAGCCAATGACATGATACAATGGGAAGTGGGAGTAGCAGTAATACCACCGCATCTGTGAACAGGTAAGAAATAAACAGCATTGTAGCATGGCATACAATTGGCTTTAGGCTATAAATTAAGTAGGATGTAACAATAAAATATTTTGTTGATACAAAATAAATGATTAAGTAATGCTAACATTTTGTTGTTATAGCCCACAGCACTCTAACTCTTAGTTTGTTTACATGCTATGTGTATTTTATGTATTTTTCATTCATTTTATTATATTTTATTTACAGTATTACTTATGAACACAGCTAGGCTACAGTCAGTTAAATGTACTGCGCACAAAGGACCACTGGGTGACGCTGCAGAGCTACTTGTGCGATGATGACTCTTTTTTTTTGTGCTATGATGACTCGTACATCTAGAAAGGGCTTAGATTACATAGTTTGGCTATGAAAATGTTGGAAACTCTCATTTACCCCTAGGTACTAACTTTGTCCTACGATATTGTCTTGTTTGTCACTTAACTAAAGATAAGGTCCCGGGATAAGGTACTGCTTTGATGGGATGGATAGACTACACATTATATAGAGACAGTATGACAATCAATGGTAAAAAGAGAGGCATACCTGTGTCTGTATGTTGCATTTCAATGAAAAGTTATTTCAGGAAACTACCATCCTGAGTCACATGCCAAGCGTGATGCTATTCGTTGGTCTGATTGGTAAGCACCGTTTACACAGCACTACCAACACACGTGTGTCCTTCCGCGCCTACAGTGCATTTGTAATTTTATTAAAGGTCGTTAGGAAAATACATTTGGAGCTAAACTTTGCATCGATATGCGCAGCTTCATTAAACTGCCAAAACTGTTGTTGAATTAATTGATTAATGCAACGACGTAAAAAATAAAATACGCGGAAGGATATGTCTCACTCAGCATCCCGAAAAAGTAGTCCCATAGCAGGGATCACCTTGAGCTGCAGAGCACCGCCTGTTACATCACTTTGAGTCGTTCTCCGGTGAAAAGGTTGGTATCCAGCTGTCTTAGTGCAGAGAGGGGTCTGTCTGTGGGGTAATTTCACGATTATTCTATATCTAGGGCTGTTTATTGTCGCGTTGCCGTTTATGGGCATTTTTGCTTCTGGTTAGTGCGGCAGAAATGTCACGTTGTGCATTGGATGGTGATCGCGGAAGGAAACTGGTCATTTCAGTAACGAAGATCTGCGTTCAACCGTGATGTATTTTACGAACAAACACTGAGCACCAGATGGTAGCGGCTTCGGTGTTCTTTCTATCTGTGGAGAAAGCCCAGTTTAATTTCACAACTTAGCCTGCCACGAGACATAGCGATCATCTCCTCTCTAGTTGAAGATATCTTTTAAGTATTTGGTGGTAACTCTTCTGTAATTATTGACACTGTGTAGCTGGTGTGCGTGTTCGTTAAACATAATTTGTCGGTGTAAAAAATGAATTGACAGTGATGCGTGAGCTGCTTGAGGATAGAAAAGTTTCTTCCTGTTGTGGGTGTGGCCATCTCGCTCATTGGCTCATCTCGGTCATGTTTCTTCTTGAGGAAAATGTGACGCAGTGATGTGGACGTGACCTGTCCTCTACCGCATCGGCTTTATCTCAATGAATGTCTGCTTATAGTTGCAGGCGAAAAATAAGAATCTTAAGAATTATGTACATACCTCATCTTGATCACCATGTACAAAATTCTAAACGTCAAGCCTCATGTTTTTGGCCAGAGCAGCGCGTGACTGCAGTAGTTTCTGTGGCGGTGCATCAGGGACATAGGATATCAGACTGTCGCACAGACCTCACTTCCCCAAGGAGACATTTGCTCTGTTCGTTAGGGCTTTTTTTATGGGATTTATGTCTGTGTCATTGGATCCTTTAGGTTTGGCCTCGACCTTTCGTGACACTTGTGTTTATATAATAATAATAACCCCCCAAGTAGTGTTTTAAGTAATATTACCCGTAAACAAGAGCATAGACCCTTGTATTCTCCAAATAGTATCTAAACTATTGTGGTGTGAGTTATGACCATAGGTGGGCAAGTTACTTTAAAATTGTAATATATTCTATATTACTAGTTACATTTTAGAGCTGTAACTAACATTTGTACTACATATTACTGTCGCAAACATGTAACTGAGTTAGGGCTGCACGATTTTGACAAAAAACTTAATTGCGATTCTCACTATTTCCTTGGACAAAATGATTGTGATTAACAAAGTTATCGCAGTAATTATCTGCCTGTGGATTATCTATGTAAGCAATGATGCCATGATGAAAAAAAAGTTATGTTAAGATCAACTAATCGTGCATTCTTTTCATGACCAATATTACTGTTCATTGTTACTGTACTAGTGTTGTCAGCAAAATATACTTCTAAAACTGCTATTATACGTTGCAGTAGTACTCATTTATTATATTTCAGCTTCATGAAACGCCGGAGACGCAAGGCAGAAAAAACCTCAGCCTTTGGGGTTAAGTTATTGCAGTATTTAAAATGTCGATATCGATTTGATAACGAGTAACCTTGCAGCCCTAAACTGAGTTACATTACTTTGAGTTACTTTTGGCAAAATATAAACTGAAAATGGTGGGAATAATGCACTGAGCAAAAGTGTAGTCAAAAGTCATTTCGTTTTCCTCAGCATCTTCATTCTTTTGTGTTTTTTTTTTTTTGACAACATTAGCTTCACAAGGATCTTTCTACACCAGTATCAACTTGATTTGGTGCTGCATCTTATTTTGGGAGGAGTTGCACTTGTAACTCGAGTTACTTATATTGTAATGACTAATATATTACTGTTTTTTGTTTTAAGTAATATTACATTCCTCAGTTGTTGAAAAAAGTCATATATTTCTCTAACTAGTGACTTTTGTAATGAGTTACCCCCAACACTGTTATCACTGCCTATAGAGTTCGGGGAATAGCCACCGTTGCCATGGAAATCCGCCATGTTAGCAGCTACTAGCAAACGTTATTCACAGACTAACATTGGCAAGAAACATTATAAAAAGTGTAGAAAGCAGGCGTGGAACAGCTCTGTTAGCTGCCGAGTCACTGCTGGTAAATACATCTAAGTCGCTGTAGGTTCAGAATGCTTTTTTATATGAACGATTACTCCACTATTTTACCTTTTTAAAACCTCCTCCATTGGTTTATTATGGGAAAAAAACATTCTGCTAATCCCATAATGCTTTGCGATTTGACATCACATTTCCGAACTCTATAGGATACAGTGTTAATTTCATATTTATGTGTCTATTGTTGGAGATTGTTTGTTTATAATGTCATGAGTATTTATTTGCCTATTGTTGGGGATGGTTTGTTTAGTCAGTGTTCGCTCTCTGGTGTAGTGGGCAAGTTCACACAGCTGCCATGTCTCCCACGTAGCAGATTCATGTGAACAATATGTGTCCTATGGATTTCCTTCTCACACAGACGCAACCCAGAAGTCATGATGAGCACTTACTTTTTCCCTTTTGAATGAAAACTTTGTGATTGGATGTGGTTAAATATTTACTAGCCACTGTATGTGTTGTGAGTTATATTAGGGTTTCCCTTTATAGCTTTTGGTGTTGGGTGACATGGGCTTTTACTCACTGTGGGCATTTGTGGGGATACCCTGGGCAAGTGCGCTCGAAGATCATGGTTAAGGCCTCGGCAAAACAACCTTGCCCCGAGTCCTTTATCCTCACTGATGGGATTTACTCTGGAGCTCCTGAAAGTGTCGTATGTATTCACAGGCAGAGCAGCAGCGAGCGTTTTAAGTTCTGTCGGAGGGAGTAGGTTTGTTATCTGTGGTGGCTGTCGTAGGCGCTCCAGGACTCTGGGGTTGTGGTGGAGGGCCGTGCCTGTTAGATATCTGCTTGTCCCCAGACAAAATATCTACTACTGGTGGTATGTAGCTTGAAGCGTAGCATGCTAACTGAACTGTGGTTGAATTGGGATCTGGCATGATTTGAGCGTGCAAATCTTGTAAACTCAGACATTTTGTGGAAATAATATTGTGCATCTAAATATAAAGCATATTTTATGAATTTCATGGGATTACAGGCTACTTTTCTTGCTTTTCTGTGACAGTGACCGCAAAAATTGACCCCGCAAGTTGTGGAATGTGCTCCTAAACTCATCTCTATGAAGAAATCCCACGTTACAGAAGTTAGGAGTTTTGGCCACAACTTATAATTTAACTTACACATTCCATCTTTCATAGTTTGTAATAAAAATAATAAAACAGCCTTTGAAAACAGTGGTTAAATACAGTATATGATGAATTGCATGTGGTTGCACTATCATTGGGTACATGTCCGTTGTAGGGGATTGTACAGGATTACTGGCAGCGGCTTTCTAAAGTTAGCCTTGTGTCCGTGAGGTAGAGCGGCTCTTACACATGTTCAAGACGATTTAGGTGGCAGTGTTTGTATTGGTTTCCCCCACTTCTCGATGCCTCCATCTTCACTAGGTTCCATCCAAAGCCTCTGATGCTGTGAGAGCCGCTGCAGCAGTAGTGGGATGTGACTCTCCTCACGTACATCACGGCCCTGGCTTTAGCATGCGAGACTGCGCAGTGTGTTACATCACCAGGCAGGCTGCAGCTTTTGTTCTGTGTGGCCCTTGTGTCTGGGATTCCCCTGTCAAAACGCATTTGTAATTAGGATGTGATGACCATGAGGATGGGTGTGAGGGTGGGCCATAGTGAGGCTAGTTCCTGTTGTTGTATGGAAGATTTTTTGTGTCGTCACATTGTGAATTTTAAATGTCTTTGAATTTTACACTTGAATTTTTTTTAACAGTGAAAAAACATCTTTGAATTTTTTTGTCTCCAAACTTCAGTCACAACATTTTCAGTTCAGTGTTTTACATTTGAAATGAAAATTTCACCTTTTAAATATTCACTTTATTATTTTTCAACACATCAAATACAACTGACTAAATTCAGAGTATAAAATTCGAAGTAAAAAAAAATTCTAACAGAAAAATTCACCCATAAAATATTCAATGTAAAAAAATTCAAGCTTAAATTCAACAGAAGAAATTCAGAGTGAAATTCGCAGTGAAAAATTTGGCAGTAAAGTTCCTGGACATCAAGACCTGAGCAATCGATCCAGAGTGAGTCAAAACCAACCTCTGGTTCAACAGGAAACTGTACAAGGACCAATCAAAATGTTCAGATTTGACTCGTTAAAGCCTGAACTCTGTCTTTCTCATTTGTTAATCCCGCCCACAGAAGACATCGGCCAATAGGAAACATCTTGTGTCTCTCCTTT
>OMNZ01106046.1:0-16702 GCA_900303255.1 Lesueurigobius sanzi | reverse complement strand
ACTAAGCATCGACAAAACAAAGGAGCTGATAGTGGACTTTCGCAGGAGCAAGCCGGAGCAGTACAGGCCCGTCAACATCAATGGAACACCAGTGGAGAGAGTGGACAGTTGCACATATCCCAGGACCTGAGCTGGACAGCGCACACTACATTTTTTGTGAAAAAGTCTCACCAGCGTCTATACCATCTCAGACGACTGAGAGACTTCAGGCTGTCATCACAGGTGCTGAAAAACTTTTACAGCTGCACCACTGAGAGCATTCTGACTGGCAACATCACAGTGTGGATGGGGGGCAGCACTCAGCGGGACCGCCTGGCTCTCAGGAGATTAGTCCGCTCGGCAGAAAGGATCCTTTGGATCAGCCTACCCAAACTGGAGGACATTTACACTCAGAGGTGCCGAAGCAAGGCTGAGAGGATTGTGAGGGACACTAGCCATCCTGACAACAGCCTGTTCTCCCTGCTACCATCGGGAAGGAGATACCGTCTTCTTAGGACTAAAACTGAGAGGATGAGGAGGAGCTTCTATCCTGTGGCCATTAGACTGTTAAATCAAGCTTAGCCCCTAGCTCCCACCTCCACTTGTAGTGTTATACTGTGTCTGTCTACATGTTGAGTATATGTCGTTGTTATTGTGGCAGCTGGATGGATGGTACAAAAGAACATTTCATTGCATGTTATACTGTATGTATGTGTATGTGACAAATAAACTAAAGAACTCTCTCTACAAATACAGTATTGTCAGCAATGTAACATTACATTAGCTAAAGGAAATCCCCTTCAACTTGTATTAATCATGGTTTATAACAAATCAGTCTACACACATGTCTGAGTTGCTTGAGAAGTTTATTTAAATTAATATTTTAAACAGAATGATGACCAATCATTATTTATAACAGAAAAATACATAGTGGAATTAGGGGCACTGGGGTGTGCACTTGCATTCCTCATGGGCCATGGTGTCGACCTCCAGGTCCACGCTCTTGTTGTAGATCTTGTCTGCGGAGGACAGTTTGGAGTCTGCACCAGAGAATAGTTGTGTTAGTTGTGTTTTTCCATACTGTGATGTTCAAGTTGGTTGTTGTGACTCACCCTGAGGGATGCAGTGGTAGCCGGTTTTGATGGTTTTGGTCCTCAGTGGTAGGCAACCAGAAAGACAGCGCAGAACTGGAGAAACTGACTGGCAATTGTAGGTCACGTCACGGTCAATAACTTGCCTGTCCAGCTTCACAGACAAATGCTGAAGCTTGCAGCCTGAAGAACCAAACACAAGATGCTGTCATTCATGCATTCCCTCCCTATAGTAAATATTATTTGGCTTCAGGTTAGCGGTTGATTATGTCAAGATATCAGATGGAGGGCTGAGGCTGAAGTAACTTTATAGGCAATTCACTGTTTTTGAAGGAAATTACCGGAACCTTATGGCTTCAAATCTGAAACTGAATAATGACACCTCTTTTTGACTCACTATAGCAGCATATGTTTTGGCCTCTCATTCAAGAAGGAGATGAGGAGCAAAATGTCCTCAGGTCTAAACAATGGTTGGAAACCACTAGCCCAATGAGACGAACAATTTTACTATAGTTCATTTGGCCGATAGGGCTGACATTGAACTTTATGTCTGTTTTTGTTTCATTTCGGTGGGTACTGTAATTACAGAGGTATAAACCATAAACCAGATCAACTCATCTGCAATACAGTATATGTTTTTAAACTGTTTAAGACAAATTATATCAGTGATATAGTGTGACTGAAAACCTATTTATATTCAAGTCCTCAACAGAACCCCAAGAAACACCCGAGAGCATGTAGTACCTCAGTGTTATTTATCCTTACCGGCCTGGTTGCGGCAGGTCTGAGCACCCAGGGTCCAGGTGTGTGCGTGGCTGACCCTGTCTCTGATCACACGGTTACTTGGTGAGCGGTACTCCTGTCCCTCGTCCCCATCAGCATGGCCGCACATGCCACAGGTCTTTCCTTTCAGAGTGTCTGTCACTACAACCTGTAAGAAAAGGCCGTGTTGTTAGGCAACAGGATCAAATCAAAGTAACATCAGTTATATATACCTTACCTTTTGGGTTCTTTCATCATAATAGATTTCCTTCAGACCAAGAGCAGGGGCATCGAGAGCCACGCCATTGTTTTTGCGTTGAATTGTGATCCCTGAAACAAAATCCCTAATTAGATTTGACATCCTTACAATGCAAACAGAACTCCAAGTAGATTTTTTCTTGACAAACCTTTTTCCAATTCTGAGCCTTGTTCTGTGACTTGGTGTTCCACTCCATTTACTGCCACAGCAATCTGACCATTCTTCGCAGAAATGTCAACCTGCCTGTTAATAACGATAATGCGAAGTAAATATTGGGCTGTGGGCAATGGTTCATGAAGATCTCCAAACGCACTTACAAGTTTGAAATGTGCACACGAAGTTCGCGCTGTAAATCCAAGTTCTCTTTCCGTGTAAGAACAATGAATCTAAGTTTGCACGTGCAGTCCTGAGCCAGCACTTGGTAGCAGGACTCAACTGTGGGCGGGTTACTCTTTGCATTGTTAAAGGTCTTCAGGACACCTTGCTCCATAGTACACGTCACTACAATAAAGGAGAAAATGGTTAATAATATCCTAACAAGTTGACATTAAAATCATATGTATTCTTTCTTCATTGTTTCTTACTATCATTGCCACTGGAAACCAGGTAAGCAATCTTTGAAGCCACATTGTCATAGACCTGCATTTGAGCAGCAGATTCTTTTAAAGGCAGGCAAAAGGGAAGACCAACTCCCAGACTGTAGATGAGCCTCTATAATAACATTCATAACAGCCATTAGGGAATGGAATGGACATACAGTACTTACTGTCAAATATGGAAGGTGGACACAACAAAAACACTGTACCTTTGGTGTTCTCAAAATGATATCTATCTTCCTCTCAGAAGCAAGCACAACCATAAGCTTCACCTCCTTAACCTTGTTCTTTGGCTTTGCAAAGCTAGCTCCATATTGTTGCAGTGAGGATCCCAGTTGTGTCAGTCTGGACACAAAGAGATTTATTTTATTTTTTTCAGTTTTTCAAAGTGAATTCAGTGATGGCAGATAGGCATTAACTCTTCTCTTACTTGGAAATATAGTGCTTAAACCTCCTGGGCACGTTCTCCCAACTCAACTTCAGACGCAGAGCCAAGTGTTCAGCCACACGACCTGACTCAGCAATGACATCGGTGGAGTATTTTTTGCCATTTTCTTTCCATGCGACTCTGGTCTAAAACATAAAAAAAAGAAATTAGCATGACATCCTTTTTCTAAATCATTTATTTTACAATCAAAGACAAAGTATACCATCAGCTTGTGGGGACTAAGCACCACGCCGTCAACCAAGATCACAGAGTGGTCGGCTTCAGCCACTTTGGCAAAGGCAAATTGAAGCCTCATCTGTTCTTTTTCAACATAAGCAGCGACCTGGTATCCCTGAGGCTTGTTGTCGGCTCTCACAGCGCGGATGACAACGGCCGCACTTGGTGATATAAGGGTAGACAGACACCTGACCTAAAAAGTAAAACAAAACATTAACCTTTATAGACTGCTGACTGTTCACACTACAAGTCAATAGGGAAAAATCGTAAATTAAGTGATAAACTCAATAAATCAAGCTAGGAATTGAACATCAAAAAGTGCCTCTAAACTAAACATCAAAATAGTGTTAAGTACAAGCCTGCAAAGTTTGTAGTCTCTAGAAACTTCGAAAGTGGAGATGTTGTCGCCACAATGTGACCAAAAAAATGGTCATGGAAGTTACAATTTCCCATATACTGTAGTTCTATGGAGACACGATGAATCAGTGAATAATTACACTCCTTATTGTAAAGTTTTGTTAGAAGTTTATATGTTAAGAAGAGACTAAACTTGCGCAAAACCTGAAAATTGAAAATATTGAGTTTTGCCTGCAGTGTCTCGCCTTAAATTATTGACAAACATACCTTGTTGTAAATGTCTTCAAAGCTCTGTGCACTGCTCTGGCTGTTGCTGGCATGAGAATGCTGCAAAATAAACATACAGCATGTTATAATTGTGGACCTCAAAATCTGTTAACATTCACTTCAGTGAGAGATCACCTTGTGTTTGTGATCCTTGTTAAACTTGACGTCGTACACCTGTTGCTGCAGGAAATAAGTAAAAAAAAAAAGAGAGCAAGTTTTCAATCTGTGTAGGGTCATCTTACAACTATTACTACTTTTTGAGGTGGTTACCCTTTAAATGTAAATATTTGTTTTGATGTGAGTATTTACGTTGGACTGTTGGGAGGATGTTGACTTGGATGATTGGCTGCCGGATGAGGAGGAACTGCTGTTTGGGTTACCGGTGGTCAGATAATGTGCTGTGGATTTGCGGGTGGACTCGCTGCTGGAGGAGCTGGATTGACTGGAGCTGGAGCTGTTGCTGTTGTTTGTATCAGGAGCCAGGAACTTCCTCAGCTTCATCAGGACACTTTTGTCCTCCAGAGTCTCCTCTTCCGCTTTGCAGCTGACCTCTTGGGTGATCTCTGATGCCTTGTCTCCTACTTGAATCTCAACCTCAATCTTCTCCACAATGCCCGCACCAGCTACAACCAAACACAACATGGTCACAGTGCATAGCCAGTTATAATGATTAATTCATACTGGTAACTACATACCATCAACAACTTCAGCGGAAACATTGTGGCTTCCAATGATGGTGTAAAGAGCAGAGTTTCTGATAAACCGAGCATTATTGGACTGAATCTCTGTGCATGCTTTGAATCCTAGGATTTCAAATACACTGCACATCTTGTTCTCGTAGGTTTTGGGAATCATTATTCTGTTGGACATCTTTCGTGGCATTTCATATGAGAGCAGCTCAGAAGACTGCATATAAGAAAGAACAAAACATAAACAATTGCCACTTTTTTGAAGCTGTCTTCAATTGTGCTGAGAAAACTTGAATTGATTACCAAACCCTCAGACACCACCTCAGTCCCTTGTCTGGGATCAAAGGTGTTATCCGGGCTGCTTGGAGTTCTTCCACATTTCTTACCAAAACATCGGTGGTGCTGTCCAGTTCCTTGTCTGGGATCACAGGTGTTATCCGGGCTCCTTGGAGGTCTTCCACATTTCTTACCAAAACATCGGTATCAACACTGTAGGAGAAAGGAAAATCCAACCACTCAAAGTATCCTTATTCAGCAAGTTGCGACAAAAGCCTAGTTATCTGGCACCTTTTGTGAGTGTGTTTGTACATAGTTTATATACAGTAGAATCTACAGTGTGGATGAGTAAAGCTACATACCGCACAGATGCAACCTTGTTAATGTTCTGAACTGGCAGCAGATCCAGCTTGAAGTTGCCCTTCTTGATGTCAAGTCTTACATCAACTTTAGCAGGTACAACTGTGTGGACCTTGGCTCTTAACCTCAGAGTAGCCTGGATCAGATGAGTATTGACTCCCATTACTGCATAAGTGTGCATGGCGACACTGTGACATAGATAATACAATACACAGATTTACATCAGTCATACATACATACACTCATTATATGAGTGAATATGAAATACAAACATAGATCATGTTAATGTACCTTGGAATAACTGATGCATCCACTCTGATTTCAGAGTCACGAAGCTGAGTTAGACTGTAGTGCTCAGGGAGAGTTGGCGTAACAGTCGTTTGAACTATAAAAACATGTTTTAATACACATACCAAACTGGAATAATGTCTTTAGGTGAGGTCTTACTGTTAACAGATGCCCTGGCCACAGCTGCAGTGTAGAAAGCTAGCTCCATGGGAAGACCAACAGTTGTGGGCAAGATACGCCTAACCTCAGCCACCAAGAGTGGGTGGGTGTAATGCCTCTGAACTCTAGATGAGAGCAGATCATGCAACAAAGACTTTGCTTTGTTTACAAGTGCAGGTGATTTTGCCACCTAAAAAACAATAAATATCAATTAGCTGAGATATATATATATATATATATATATATTTTTTTTTTATCTCCAATGTAAAATAGGATTCATTTATAGCATGCAGATTTACTTCAGTAATGTAATCGATGAAGTCCCTGTCAATGTTGGCAAAAGCAACTTCCTGGTCAAATATTTTGACATAAGCAGATGCCAGAAATTTGGTGGTAGGTTTGTTCTTCCAGTCAGCGAGCTGTAAGGAAGACCATGGTTTGAAAATAGTATTCTTATAAGAACGCAATAAGCAACAATAATAAGGCACTTAGGATTGATACCGCTTGGATTATGTTCTTCATTTTGGTAATTCTGTCAGTATTCTCAGGATACTCATTGAAGTTCAGAAGCATCTCCTGCAATCCTTCAGCCCTCACCCCAAACTGAAACAAGGACATTTATGTTTAAAGAAGATATGTGTGTAAGGCACAAGATTTAAAACAAATGATATACTGTATTGTGACTGTTTTATATTTTAGTACCTCAAGAACATCAGCATATGCTCCAGCAACATATGCACGAGCTTTGGCAACAATGGCTCTTGGGTAAATGCTGGTTGCATTGTTGATAATAAAGGCACTGCCGGCAACTCCCATCATCCAGGGGTCTTTTGAAAACAAAACAAACAATTAATTTAACTTAACATTAGTCAATGATGACACTATTATTTTTTAATCACTTACTGTGGAAGGCATCCATATACAGAGCTCTGCTGTAGCGGCTATTCAGGGAACCCAATTTAGGAGTCAAAATCCTCATAGCAACATTACAAGCAGCAGCACTGAAAGAAAACAGCGTGTTTTTAGCTGATATGTATTTGTAAAAAATCCATAGCATAGTGTTTTTTACTCACACAGAAACCATGTCTGGAGCAGTGGACCTTCTCAAGGCCTTCATATAGGTGTACACAAAGCTGGCAACCTGCACATTGCTCTCCTGTAATATAGAGGCAGCAATATTCACCACCAGAGCAGTGGGTGGCCTGCTCTCAAACAGCACAGCAGCTGCAACCATACGCAGTTCAGCACCATTGTGTATGTCTCTGAGAAGTGTCAGGGCCAGTGGTTGGACCTAAATAATGACAAAACACAGTGGGAAATTGTATGTAAAATTACAAATGCGCACAAGTTGGGTTCAAATGTTATTTCAAGTGTCTACCATCGCAGGTTCTTTCTTTGCCATTTTCTTCAGTGCAGTGGCAGCCTCAATCTTTACATGTTCATCAGAAGTACCTCTCAGGACCTTCTGAATAATCTTGAAACTTCCAACGTGTCCAGCATTACCAGTGGCTTTGAGAGCAACAATGAGCCTCTCTGAATGAGCACTATTATTAGCTGCGTAGTCATGGAGAGGCTGCGTAAAAACATTCAAAATCACCCATGTTACACAAATGATATGTTTTTTGTGTGGTCCTCACAGATCACACACTACATACCATGAGTAGATCAACGGGGCAATTATTTTCTTCGACACAGTGTTTAGCAACCAGGGTGCCGTAGCCCAGCATAGCAATGTCCCGGAGAATGGCGTTTTTATGATCTTTCCCTTCCACTTTCTTCTCCTCCTCAACAATGTGTTCCAGAATGTTCTTGGCTTCCTCTATGGCCTCGCGGTCAGCTGTCACCATGTGGAAGGCCGCCACAAGAGAACGAGTCGTTTCTTCAAATGTTTCAGCAGTTAATAAATGTTGCTTGATGAACTTGAAAGCAGCATGGGATCCAATGGCGGGGATGGCATTCAGGATCCAGTTCCTAACACAAAGGATATACTTGTTAGTTTGACGATTTATTGAGGGTTAAGCCCTACATTTTTTTTTACCTGAGAACAGAATCTTCTTCATGGTTTCTCCACAGAGTTCCAATCGCAGTGTGGTTGAGCATTCGCATGAGCTGAATGAGTTCAATAAAGTTAAGTGGGGCATCTTCGTGAACTTTGGCATCATCATGGCTCTTTAGGTGCTTAAGGATCTCATTGATCTACAAACAGAAATAGAAAAAGAGAAAGAAAGCTCAGATAGGTTTCTTAGTGTAAAATACAGAATAACTTATGAGGTTTTACCTCAGAATCAACATTCTGGATCCTTAGCAGCTGCACAGGGTTCTGGAGGAGCTCAGCACCAAACTCATACTGCAGAGATCCATGCTGGTGATATTCAGCGTTGATAGGCTCAACTGCTGTGGCCGTGATACCAGTCAACTTCAGCTTTTGTCTGAAAACAAAAATATACATGTAAATGTGTGCCAATTAATCTTACTTATTATATTCAATTGTTCTACATACTTAGCTTCCATCTGGACAGCACCATTGACAACATCCAATGGGGAGAACACAATGATCTCTTTAGTAAATGCTTCCATAATTCGAGCTCCACCCTCAGCAGAAATCTTCAGAATGTAGTTTGTAACTGTAGCACCGTTCAGCGCCTTGGATTTCTTCAAAGACAATGGACACATTTAGAACACATTTGTATACAAACGTAATGACAAAACTGTTTGTTAAAAGGTACTTACGGCATGGCATTCATGGCATTTCCTCATGTAAGCCAAGCCGATGTCTTTGACAATCTTGTCCTGGCACTTGGTCAGATCTTTTGCTTTGGAAATTAAATAGCGCTCAGCCTCCCTGTCCTCGGTGATGGCATAGTTGGTCAAACACACACCCTGTGGCCCAGGCTGTTAAAGGCACAAGAAACATGTTAAAACAAGATGTACTTAGTGTTACTTCACTTGGTGTGAGGGCAGTACCTCCTGCAGTTCATAGACATTCTTTGTTTTCTTGATGTTCAGCTGGAAGACATTGATGATGCCTCTGTAGATGTTCAGGATTGTGGTAGAAACACCATTTGGTGCATAAACTTTGCCCACGACACCGTTGGCATACTCAAACTTGACAGGTGTCTGTAGCTGAGCTGCCATGGCGCTGTTTAAACTAGCAGCTTCAGTATATGCCTCTTTGGGTCTTACACCATTGTACTCAAAGATTTTTGGGTTTTCAAGCTACGAAGAAAACATAAAAAAGATAGTAGTTGCACTGCAGATTTGACTAAATACATCATCAGAAACGTGCATAAATCAGCTATACCTTGAGTATAAAGTCATTAGCTGCAACAGCATGGATCAACACTTCACTTTTTATTTTTATTCCAGCTCTTGCAAGACCTTCATCAGGAAGTCCCCCCAGAAGCTCTGCATCGTACGTGTACACATAGGTCTTCCCAACTGTAAACTCAGGCACTGCAATAATAGTTATACATAATATTTAGACCACATTATAAAACTTGATCAAACATTTTCATTTTGAAACCACTGAAGAACAAAAAATACATGCTTACCTAAATTAACCTGGTTAGCCACTGCAAAATAAGAGGAATAACAAAGAAACTTTAATACATATTCACACTTAATGTGCAAAAATGTTCACTAAATTGATAAAATCCTACCTGCAAGGGCCACAGTGAGCGCGAGCACAAACACCCTCATGGCTGGTGAATGTGATGAATCTGAAGCAGAGCTCTCCTTTTAAAGCTACTTTTTGCATTGTGCTATGTGCACACAAGCATCATTAAATCAACACTAATTTAATGTCACAGGTGTTACCTTGCCCTGACCATGTAGATAAGACATAGCACAAAGCTAAGGGAAATGTCGCAAATAAAAGTCATCCTAACCTGACTTTTGGCCCTCTCAGCCACAGATGTCCAGTTATTATTGAGATGTAAAAAGTGGCATTGTCCTTTTATGGTGAAATGGAGGCGTGGAAGAGGCGTGTCGTGAGGAGGGATCATGTACGAACGCTTTCTCCTCAGGTGGGATCAGTGAAGAGGAGATTGCGTGCAGATGTGCGTACCAGCGTTTACGGAGGGTTTTTTAAGTCCCAATATTTTTCTCCGTACGTGAAGTTTGTGTTTTGTTCGTACGTACTATTACAGTCACGATCTCACGCACAGTTTTATAAATGCGACCCCTGGTGTTTTCCAGATCAAGGTAGTTTAGACCTATTTTAAGTAGGGGAGAGTGGGGCAAGGTGAGCCAACCATTACAAATTACAAAATATTGTATAGAGTGACCACTTCTCCACAACTTTATCCCTGACCTCCCTGGTGTGCTCTTTGGCCTTCATGATGTTGTTTAGTGACCAATACACTCTGACCATAGCTCTGAGGCCCTCACAGAACAGCTGTAATTAAACTGAGAGTAGATTACACACAGGTGGCCTGTATTTAATCATTAGGGCAAGGTGTGAACATTCATGGCATTAGGAATGATTTAAAGGCAATTTAATGCACTCAGATAAAATGAATACTTGTGCACGCCCCACTTTTCACTTTTCTATTTTTGTGTGTGAATTTTCAGTAAAAAATTCTAAATACATTTTTTATGTTTATGGTTGTAAACCTGACAAAATGTGCAAAAGTTCAAGGTGTATTAGTACTTTCGAGAGGCACTGTATATTGCACTGTATTATATTTTTAGGATTATTTCAAAATCTGCATATAGTTACATTAACAGAAATAAAACGTATTAATATTATGCATGCATTAAAATGTAAAAGATTTTATTATGATAATTTTAGCTTGGTGTTTCCAGTGTGTGTTCAAGACGATTTATTTTTAAACTCCACTGTGTTCCTGTCATATACGAAGCTTCATTGTAGCCAGTAAAAAAATAAAACCTATCTCGCAATTACAAGATACTATCTCATAATTACAAGATAATAAGTATTTGATGCCAATAAGTATTTGATCACCCTGTGATTTTTCAAGTTCTCCCACTTAGAAATCGTGGAGTGGTCTAAAATTTTCATCGTTGTTGCAATTCCTCTGTGAGTGACAGAATCTAACAAAAAAATCTGGAAATCATATTGTATGATTTATTAAGAATATTATTGTATATTACTGTGTCAAAAAAAGTATTTGATCACTTGCTTAGCAGCCAGATTTCTGACCCTCAAAGACCTACTATTCTGCATGATTCTAATTTAGTAGCACCTGTTTGAGGTTCTTAGCTTTCATAAAGACACCTGTGCACCCCACAATCAGTCAAAAGTACCAATATGGGCAAGACCAAAGAGCTGTCAAAAGACACCAGAGACAAAATTGTAGACCTTTGCAAAGCTGGAAAGGGCAACGGGGCAATTGCCAAGCAGCTTGGTGAAAAAAGAACAACTGTTGTCAGAAAATGGAAGAAGCTAATGATGAGTGTCAATATCCCTCGGACTGGGGCTCCACGCAAGATCTCACCTTATGGGGTATCAATGGGCCTCATTCACGAAACAAACTTACAAATAAATTTGTTCTTAAGGCCGGCTTAAGAACATTTTGGGCATTCACAAAATTTGTTCTTAGCTGAAAGAGCTCTTCTGGAAGAATAAATCCTAAGAACAGTCAGGAGGACTCTTACGTACAGAAAATCATCTCTCTTTAAGAACAGTTTTGTCTTCTTAAGAACGCTTCATGAGTTTTTCTCAAGTTTCTCCTAAGCTGTACTTAAGAACTTTTTCTTAAGAAAATATTCATGAATGAGGCCCAATGACGCTAAGAAAGGTGAGGAATCAGCCCAGAACTACACGCTGGTCAATGATCTGAAGAAAGCTGGGACCACCATATCAGTAATACAGTAAGACGTCATGGTTTAAAATCATGCATCACACGGAATGTTCCCCTGCTTAAGTCAGCCCATGTCCAGGCCCGTCTGAAGTTTGCCAATGGCCATCTGAATGATCCAGAGGAGGCATGGGAGAAAGTCATGTGGTCAGATCAGACCAAAATAGAACTTTTTCCATTCACCATGTTTGGAGGAAGAAGGAGTATCATCCCAATAATACCATACCTACAGTGAAGCATCATGCTCTGAGGGTGCTTTTCTACACATAAAATGCAAAGCTTTTTTAAAATTATATATATATTTATATATCACCAAAGCAAAAAAGTGGTTCATTTTAACCCGCTCTCCCGTCGTCATGGTCTGAACACGGACTAAAGCGTTGGTCGTAGTTCACTGACACAAATTTGGTATTTTCAATGAGTTCAAAGGTTTGCGATCTTATTTTGTCCCTTACGCCGCCCCGTCAGTGTTTAATACTTTCGCTTCCACTTCCTTACTTTGACATCTGTTGTTCTCATCCGTGATTTACCATAGAGATTCAATATTTTAGCCTTGTTCCCTAAACATGTTGCCGAGTTTTGCTTGGCTTTTGTGGATGTTATTTTTGCTCTGTGCAGATGCCGCTGACATTTGCCCGTGTGACAGACCAGAGTTGTGTCGGCAAGTTCAGAAAGAGAGAGATTACGAGGTGGGTAAATCATGTTTAATATACCTGTGGCCCCATAAGTTAAAGGTGACAGGTTACCACCAAATGGGATGCATCAGTCACTGTAGTATGTTGGTATAGCTTTTAAGGAGCAAAAAAACAAAAACCCCAAAACAATATTGAGGTAGATGTTGCCTATGTTTGTATAGTGCTCCTTCTCCTTGTCCTCCCTCCTGACTCACATCAGGTGTCACCATCTAAGTAATGGCATAATGGCAGGTGTTCGTGTTTGATGTCGGTGGAAAGACTTGGAAGTCCTACAACTGGAGCACAGTGACAACAGTGGCGGCATTTGGTAAATATGACCCTGAACTGATGTGCCATGCCCATTCTGTTGGTGCACGAGTGGTTCTTAAAGGTAAATACATGTACAGTTTGCTATGCTGCTGCTGCAGTTATTTCAGATTTAAAGTATTTATAATGTTGTTTCTATTGTAAAAGGTGATGTTCATCTTGCGGACATTGTGGACCAAAACAACAGAACATCCTGGATTCAGGAGAAGGTGGACTTGGCTAAGCGTCAGTTTATGGATGGAATAAACCTGGATATTGAGCAGGCGGTGGAGGCGGCTTCATCTGAATACAGGGCTTTAACAGACCTGGTCCGAGAGACCTCTGAAGCCTTTCACACACAGTTACCAGGCTCTCAGGTCTGAAATGTTTCACTGTCATAGCACTTTGAGATATACTTGAAATAATATAAATAAAATGCATTATTATATCAAACATTTTATGTTGAATCTCAAATCCACTGTTATATTTCTTATTGATTTCAAGGTGTCTTTTGATGTCGCTTGGTCCCCAAACTGTATTGACAAACGCTGCTATGATTACATCAATATCGCCAAATATAGCGACCTCATCTTTGTCATGTCTTATGACGAGCAGAGCCAGATCTGGGGGAATTGTACTGCAATGGCAAATGCTCCCCTGGAGCAGACACTCGATGGTAGGTGTAAAATATTGCTGTATAATCAACACAGTTTGATTAATGTTTTTATTTTTATGTTTTTCCTAAAGGTTATGACCAGTTCCTGAAACTGAAGATAGATCATAAAAAGATTATAATGGGTATACCATGGTATGGATACGACTATCCATGTCTCAGTCTGTCTCAGGTATGTTCATTTATTGCTGTTGTTTTGTTGTTATTGATAAAATAATGTGTACGCATGTGTAGAACCTATTGAATGTATTTACACATTCTTTTAGGAGGGCATCTGCTCCATAGAGAGAGTTCCTTTCCGTGGAGCACCTTGCAGCGATGCAGCAGGTACACAGAAGCCGTACAGCTGGATAATGAAGCAAGTTAACAGTTCACTGACTGGAAGACTCTGGGACAGCAAGCAAAAAGCCCCATATTTTAATTACAAGGTAAATAAACATGTTTTTAAACTGTAACTAGTAATTACACAATACCAAAACTTTGTTTGAAGTTAAACAATGATTACAGACCTCCAAATGTAATGCAAACATTATCAGCAATTAATAAATAAATGTTCTGTTTGCCTTATTCATATTACTGCTGTTTGTATTTTAGAATGAAGGAGGACAGATCCACCAGGTTTGGTACGATGACCCAGAGAGTCTTTGTCCAAAAGCAAACGCAGTGATGTCCAAAGGTTTGAGGGGTATTGGCATGTGGAATGGAAACATCCTGGACTACAGCAATGAACCCGTAGCTCAGCAGCAGACTGCTATGATGTGGAATGCCCTTTTAGGATGCTAGTGGGGTACACAGACACCCATCTAGGTCCCCACTTCTATTCATGCTTAAGTGAGCCCTTTGTTGCACTTGCGAGGAGCGTTAATAAATGCACTTGTACTTGTACGTATAAACAGTGTACAATATGTCTTATTCACAAAGTTTTACTTTTTATACTACATTTTTTCCTGCAATAAAATAACATAAACTTTATTGGTTAAATTGTTCTTTAATAATAGACAGACTCAGCTGATTACACCTCAGCTTAACTCTGAATGTGTGCTTTGTCTCGTGGGCTTTTTCCAAAGCTGGAGTAGGTCACAGTCTGTGGATGAGAGGACTGACTCTTCTTTTGGGCCAGTTCTGCCTTTAAAGCTCTCAGCTCTGTGGCAGCTTGTTTCCTCAGCTGTACAAGTTTTAAGTAAGTCAGAAAAGTGCACAAATATGAAAATAAGGTGAGAAAAAAGGTTTACCTTAATTTCTGTTAGAAGTTTCATCTTGGCATCCTCAACTTTCCTCTTAAGATCATCAATCTCATAGCATTCAGTCATTATTTGTATTATAAGTTCATTCTGAAATAATACACTTGTTTATTCCTTAGTTTATATCTTTGTTTTAAACATACTGCATCATATTACCTTGACTGAGGCCCTCCCCTGTCCTTTAGGATGGCTCCTGTCCTTCCTGGCGTTGAGCTGATGCAGTAGTTTACAATAAAATGTTTCCAGTTCTTGTCGCGCATTTCTCAGGCTTTCCTCAAGAGGAGCTGTGGCCTTCTTTGTTTCAAAATATTTCTTTTTCCAGCTGTCTCGAGCTATTTATTTTGAAATATAATGAGTAAAATACAGCATGTCTATGAAATTTGTGAACTGCAATATATGCCCACCTTGGTTCCTCCGGTGTCTGTTTTGTGCCAACAAATCTTTACCTTTCCGAAGAAATTCTTGTCTCATCCATTCAAGTTGCCTTTTTTCCTCTCGCAATAATTTGATTTCTTCAATTATTTCCTGTTCTTAGATTAAAAAAATAAATAAAATAATAATCATAATAAAGTTGAGCATTGAAAACTGGCTCTCATATCGCTGTAATTGGAGCTCACTATTGGTCCTCAAGGAGGGGGACTCGGCATCTTTATCTGAAGTTACAGATTCATTGTGAGTGCAAAGGTGAGACTCAGACGACATTGATGGGCTGTCCATCACCTTATAAACAACAAGATCATTTGAATGGAATATTCTCTTTGAATTTGTAGATGTTTCCTGCCATATGTTGTAACAGTACCTGTTTATATTGCTTACTTCTATTGGCTGCCCCACATGAGTCTTTTAATTTCCCATGCCTGCAAGCAAACACATTTACACCACACTCATTTTTGCCACTAAAACAGTTCAGTGTAAAATTACCAGTCGGTGAGTGAGAAGTCTGAATGTCTGTCTTCTAAAGACTCAGCCACGCCTGAATCTCTAGCTGCATGGTGTCCCATGATGCACTGCCTTTTCTTCTTTTTGCAAGCTTTCTCTTTTGATGACAGGATAGGAGGACTTGTTGAGTCTGCTTTACACTCCTGTAGAACTGAAATCACAGAATGTTGCTAATTAAATTAACAAGTAGACAGAATAATAATCTTGTATTCTTAATTGACTGTTGGTTCAGGAAGTAATGATACCATAATTCTATGTTCTGAAATCTCAGCAGGTCTAACCCGGTTAAATGAAGGTATAATAAATGTTATGTTGACGTTTGATAAAGAAAATGTTCAAACAGGGTTTCCGCGGGGCATTCAAAGTCATTAAATGAATTGTGCCAAAAAATAAGGCCTTAAATGTCATTAAAAAGCATTAAAAGGATTCAAACTGGCATTAAATCAAAATTTCTTGGAAAAAATGTTATTGCTCAACTAATTTTACTAAAATAGTATCTAGACTGCAGTTTTGGCAGAAATTATACACTTTCTGGTTATGAGTTAAATATGCAACGATTTGGGCATTTAAAATGTATTTGGGCATTAAATGGCATTAAAAAGCAGTCAATTTGACCTCTATAAACCCTGCAAAATTATTGTTTATTTTACCGATTATTTTGGCCTATTCTAAAACTAAACCTACCCCCAACCTTATACAGAAACTACATACAGAATGGATTATACAGAAACTTATGCAGAATGGATTTTACCACAGGCGGACCCTTAACTTTTAAAAATGTTTCAAAACAGCCCAATTATTGTTAAGAGCAATGGAATGGATCTGGTGAATGAGTCTCTATTAAATTCATAATAGGCAAGGCAAGGCAAGGCAAATTTATTTGTAGAGCACAATTCATACACAAGGCAATTCAAAGTGCTTCACAATTTCATAAAATTACAAGAAAGCAGATAAAATCAATCAATAAAACAAATATAATCATTGACTAATTACATTACAAGTGACATTAAAAGTGAAGAGTGCAGATAAAATACTTTCAGTTGACATATGCACAGTTAAAAAGAACCGTTTTCAGCCTAGATTTAAACATTGTCAAAGTTGAGGCCTGTCTCACACCTTCTGGCAGACTGTTCCAGATTTTTGCTGCATAAAACTGAAACGCAGCCTCACCATGTTTAGTCCTGACTCTGGGAACCAGCAGGAGACCACTCCCTGAGGTTCTCAGAGCCCGAGATGGTTCATATGGCACTAACATGTCAGAGATGTACTTTGGTGCTAGACCATGAAGAGACTTGTAAAC
>OMNZ01106038.1:0-10128 GCA_900303255.1 Lesueurigobius sanzi | reverse complement strand
AGACTGCACTAAAGAAAGGGCTAAGGTGTTTCAGGTCATATAAATGATCAAAATACTAAAAGAAACAGTATTTTATAGAATAAATGATCATTATTGTTCTGTTTTATGGTTCTACAACAAAACTAAAATCAAGCACGAGGATAAATACGTTTGTGTAGCACGAGGATAAATGACTCGATTTGAGAATATTAGTCTTGTTTAGAGCAGTTTTGACTAGATTAGGCACATTTACTACTGTCATCTAGATTATTTGGTTTATTTCATGACAATTTTTACTGATTCTAAGGTAATCTCACTTGAATTAGGGAAATAAAACAGCCCAAAGACCAATTTTCTTACCCTTAATTTAAATAAAAAAGGAACTAATTAGAAATCTATTGAAGCAAGTCAAAACAAGTGGTTAGAATTAGGTCAAATGAGCCACTAAAACAGCTCAAATTTAGATAAATAAGATGAATTTGGGTCATTTAACCTTCTAGATATTTACTTTTTTGTGTAGATGACCAATAATTTAGTATAGGTATCGAAAAAGGTATCGGTATCGCAAACCAAGTATCGTTAAAGTACTAGTATCGAAAAAACATGAAAGGTACCCAGCCCTACCAGTCAGCCATAAAACGTTTTTGTTTAAACTCAAATGGTTAGCATGTTAAGATGGGAAAAATGAAGTTTTTAAGTTTGTACATCCCACTGTGGTATCAGTTTGACACTTTGACTTTGATTTTCACTTTCACTGTGATTTTCAGGTCTTATTTTTGAGATTTTGAAAGGTCTTAAATTTGGCTGGTCCACCCCTGCAGATACCCTGAAATCTTTGCTCCTGAACAGTTTTCCTGGCAGTGGTTGAAGGTCATGTAAACGTTAGATCAGGGACATTTGAGTAGTTTCTGTTTCATTATGATTTCAAAAGAGTCAACTCAGTTATTTGACAATAAATGGCTTCACACAAACCACTAACCATGAGTGGGAAAAAATATTTTTGTGTTATCATTCATATTCTATGAAAAATAGCCAAAAGATCAAAAGGGTATGTAAACTTAAAAGGTACACCCTTCCTTTTTGTGGTGGTTTCAAAACTCAGTCAGGCTTGGAATTAGATATTGAAAAATCCCTTTGAGAGAAGGCATTTTGAGAGTTAATAAAGTTATGATTTCCCATATAGTTCTTTGGAGAAACGTTGAATCACTGCAACCATTTCATTCTGGAAAGTCAGTGAGATTTTATGGACAGGTACGTGCCGCTTAGCCATTTTGGGCAAGGGGCAAAAGTTACAGAAAATCTCTACTTTGCGATGCAAAAGTTACAGAAAATCTTAAGTTTGTAATGCAAAAGTTATGGAGATTTCTGCTGTGGAGTGTGTAATAACTCACCTGCCGAAGCACCTGCCCTGAAAATGGATAGCGCTGGAGCGTCTCCAGCCTGAGTAGCTGCTCCAGGGCTACACCACAGCGATTAGAAAGCCGGCGTGGTGCGTGCGGAGCCACCCGACTCCAGCCCCCACTACAGCCACGGCCACACATCACAGAAAAGCCGGACAGAAATGACGACATTGGAGTTAACTGGTATAAAACCTGACTAAAAACTACAGATTATCGTCAGATTTCTAAGATGATGGGGAGTTTGAAAATGGGATGCATTAGTTAACGGACGTAAGAGATTGTCAGATGCATGAGTTGAAGGGCATTTGGTCGTTTGGGAGGCAACAATTTATGGAAAAAGTGCCTAAAAAACTAACAAACAAAGTCAATTAAGGTTAGCATTAGGTTTAGGTTTACGTCATGTACAGTATATTTATGCAATACAAAGTTTAAACGCTGTTAATAGGCAGGCCCGTCGACAGGGGGGGTCAAAGGGGTATGTTGTCCCCGGGCCTATTTTCCCTTGTTCTGCATGATTCTTTTATTTTTTTTTATATCATTACTTGCTTTGTCATGTGTCTTAATGCGTAAAATCATCTCAATAAATAAAATGGTTTATTTTTGTCCATCTTAAAGCTTTCCTTGGATGCACACTCCCCCACTAAACACAAATGAAGGAGTGTTCTTTAACCTGCTTAACCCTATAGGACCCAAATTTGACACACCGGTTGGGGTTTAAGAGGTTAAGCAGGACCAAAGGAAGAGAATGATGAGAGAACAGTGGTGTCAAATTGAGGGAAAGGGCCCCAAAATACAGCCTATAAAATGATTTATTTTAAAATGCTGTAGCAAACAGGTGCCGCCGCAAGGTTTGAGTGGTGGGGGGCCCCATGAGAAACCTTCTTAACCCCGGGCCCCACCAAGTCGGTCAACTGCCCTGTTAATAGGGATTTTCTGGGATTTTCTACGAGAAACTGGTGCTGCAGGGGTAAATTCAGTGCCTCTCGACTGCACACCAATAGCAGCATTAGCATATAGTTGTGGATGTAACTCGATAGAATAGAATAGAATAAACTTCATTGATACATACAGTTTGAGTAGGTTGGCCAGACGTCCCAGTTTACCCGGGACAGTCCCAGTTTACCCGGGACAGTCCCAGTTTTGAGCCCTCTGTCCCTTGTCCCTGTGAATTTATCTGAAACCATTCATTCGTCCCAGTTCTACACAACCTCTGTCCCGGTTGTCCCAGTTTTTCCACCAGTTTTTCTACTTGATACTTTATGACTTTTGACCAAGACAAAAAATGTGACAAAAAAATACAGAAAGAAAAATGACGAAAAAATGCAATAAAAATGTGAGAAAATTATGAAAAAATTACAAAAGAGAAGAAAAAATACAAAAGAATGATGAAGAATGGGGAAAAAAAATGCTAGAAAAATTATGAAAAACAAAAGAAAAATCGTGAGAAAAATTAGAAAAAAAACTGCAACAAAGTAACAAAAAAAAAAAAAACGCAAGAAAAACGTGAGAAAAATTGTTAAAAAAAACATGAAAAACAAAAAAGAAGTGAGAAAAAATATATAAAACTTTTGTCCCAGTTTTTATTGTGAAAAATCTGTTTTAGCCTCCTGGACCACCCAGTTCACATCCACAACTACAAGGGTAGGGTATGTAGGCTATGTTAATGCTATGCTATGCTAATACCGGAACTAGCCGGAGCTAGCACTAGCTTGACTGGAGCATTATGAGTCAATAACACTCCTTATTGTAAAGATTAGGTCATTTATTTGTTTCCAGATGAAAGATCTCATGGTAAGAGCAAGTTGCCTGCTGTGTTCCACTTAGTTCCAGTTTAATTGCTTACTGTTTTAACAAGTAGCGCTTTAGTTGTATCCTGCCTTTCACAGACATTTAATAACATTTAAGAACTAGATTTATTTGTGGAAACACTATTTCAGCACACCATAAATCATTTCTAATCTGTAATTTACCTCTGAATCCATGTATCCGTCATTTCAGGTCTTGTTTTGCACATTTCAGTCTCGCTCTGAGCCAGATGAAACGCGGCCGAGTTGAAAGCCGCTACAAACAATACGCTCCCGTTCCCCTGTGAGTCTGGGCCAAAACGCGATCTGTCTGTTCTTGAAAACACTCCTTAGATGTTTTCTTTCTCTCTTCTTTCCCCCACTTTTCTGACGTAAAAGCGTGATTTCGTCGGGGGCCCGCTGAGACAAAACAAGCCGCAATTAAGGTTAGTTTGTGTGCGCATCCTCCAGGAAACATCTGCCATATTTGAAGTAGTGAGTCCAGGAAAAGACAGATTCCGTCGATCGCTGTAGAGTAAACGCTGAAGTGATGAGCGGCTTATTTTTAAAGCCCAGTTCCCCCGAAATAGCCCCGTGATTTTACGCACGTTTGTGTATGTAGAGGAAGTCTGAGGAAAATGTCTGTGAAAACTCCAGTAAATGAGGTTATTGCATGAATGCACATTAGAATCCCAATGCAGCACAATCTCAAGACAGCTACACACTATACACATATGAATGGTTATAGCAAAAGATTTTAACTTCTTGATGACTTTTTGCAGTGTAAGCATTGCCTTTTCAAAACAGAACATTCTGTTTCTAAACTACAAGATAACTTTGGCAGGGATTATACAGGAATCTAGTGCCATGACGGTTTGGTCTTATTATTAGGACTGGGTTTTAAAAAAATGATTAATCGTTTTGAATCCATTTTCCTTTGAATAGCCTGATATCGATTTAAAAAAACAGAAATCAGTCCTTTTACCGCGACAGATAGGGGCCTGGCCGACGACTTCAGCAAATATCTTGCTTTTTCCATTCGGGAGAGGAGGGTTCATGCTTTAAAATGAGCCCAGACATTTTTTTGACCTATGGAAGAGTAGCGCCCTTCCGCCCCGCATCAAGTTGCATTGAATTATTAGCAGGTCTCAGACAAATCCAAAAATGTCTGAGGATAACGTGGTGGACAGCGAGTTACTGATGGGAAGTCAGTGGCAGTGTGTTAAAAAGTCGATGTTGGATGTGAAAACTGGCCTGGAGGAAACGTCAGTGTTCATCGAGGTAAGAAGCTTTATCTCAGAGCTAATGGCTAGTGTTCAATAGAAATAATATGATATTTGAACAGCTAAATAAAGATTTAACTGCAGACAGGCTGCTTCTTTATTGTGCAGCTCGTTCAAAACTTTGCGCTAGTTTAATTTTTTATTTGGTGTTAGCCGTTAGCTGAGCACAGACGTTCCTTCAGTGAAGTCTTTACACCCAAAGTTTAACCAGATGCTGGTCACACTGTGTCAGTCACTCGCTGTTGGCTGTTTTGTGTGAGATTATGCTAACAACTCAATGCAAATGAATGGGGAGAGGACTGCCTCTTGCATCTGAGAGTCCAGTCGGAAGTCACGTGGGATCGCTGTGCATATAGCCCATTGTTTTGGGTTACGCAGACCCAGGGGGCATACATGCAGTGTAGGGTGGGGGCTGAGGGAGTGAGAGTAAAAGTGCAGCTCTATAGGTGCAACCTGCGGGTTGTTCTAATGTGATAGGCCCTGTTATTTGTTTGTTTTACTTTGGTTTAAGAACAAATTGCCAACCTCTGGTGACAATAAAGTTTTTGCACATTGAACTGCCAAAGAGAGCATGCTTTGTTCTGTGTGCTGAAGAGCAGGAACCTGCAGAAAATATTTTTCACCAATTCTCCAATTCTCGCCAGCCTCTTTATCTCCTCTTCTTCACCGCCTCCAGCGTGTAGACCACGAGGACAGAAAGGGTCGAAGTCATATTGAACTCCATAAGCCATTAGCCTGGCTAGCACCAGTCATCGTCTAGCCGTTCCTCCCCGTTATGTGATTGGTCCCCAAATCCCTGCGAAGATTTGTCTCCAGGCTGTTGAGCAGTTCGAAAAGATTCGAGCCATATTGAAATGGCGCAATGCATAATGGGGGTGAATAAGAGTTGGCCGCCAATGCAATAGAGTCTCTGTAGCTACATTATTATGAATTAAACAATGGTTACTGATGACATTGTCCCACAAACTGGGGACTATGTTTTCCTGATATAGTGTTTATTTAGTTGTCCGATAATATTATAGCATGTTTTTGGCAATATATTTAGTGCATGTAAATACCCATGAACCGATCAACAACACATTGCTGAAATAGAGTCAGAAGCAAACATACCTTGAAGTTGTTATAGCATTCACAGAACAGTTTGCAGATGTCTTTCTCTGTCAGGGTCTAAGCACCAATGTTGATCTGTAAACCCTTTCTTAGTCGGAATTACAAACTATTTTCTACGATTTTGCAACCAGTTCGCGGCTTTTAACACGTGCCCTCCATCTGTTTTTCACAACGCCCTGAAATATCGTTAATGTTTACAATCCAAAACGAGATAAAGCCACTATCGCTGGGCTTTTAGGCTCCGTGTTCCAGCAACTGTCAGACGCAGAGAAGGGATGAGGATAAATCTCCCTGAAGAGAGACGAGCTTATGGTTTTCCTCCAAGACGAACATTTGTCAAAATATCCTCCAAATGTTCCAGTGTCTTTCCTTTGCGCTGATATGACAAGAACGAGCAGAAAGAGTTGGAGAATTTCTGAAGTGCGTCCAATTCTTCCTCCAAAGAAAAGTCCCAGAGTGGATTCAAATGTAGTTTTACAAATACAGCGTGACCTTAAGATCATAAATCTCAGACAAGGATCGACTAGAGCTGCAGCGCGAAACAGAAATGATAGTCAGTAACCCGTTCTACTGCAAATGAGTGGTTAAGACGAGGCACTGCAGCTGAATATGGAAAATAATTACTTTAGTGATTTCTGTGGCCCCATGCATGAACCTGATATGCCACAAATACTTGAATACTGGATGAACTTGAATACATTGCAATAATATACACGGCGTTACTTTTTATCTCAATTTTGTTAGATTCACATTCATGTGGTATATCAGGTTTACGCATGGGGCCACAGATTTCAATTTGAAACTTTTACTGAAGATTACTGACATAAATGTGGGAAAATATGTTTTTGCAAGTTTTCAGTTTTTTGTTTTCATAGAAATGTAAATAATGGATAGAGCCAGGTTTAAATGTATGCGTTGATATATTTAACCTGGTAGTAGCCAGATCGATATGTGTAGTACTCAAATCTGGGTGGCTCCTGTTCAAATTCTCAGTGAAAAGGGACATTCAGTACAATACTTTGAGCTGATTGGGTGAAGCCCGGGCTAGTACCCGCCTCCATAAGCGAGTCATGTGACAAGTGACATGGCCGGCAGGAATGACAGGCGGGATGTGTTGAAATGTATTTATTGTATTTTTAACGTAAGTTTTGAACGCAACATCTACCAAGTCCTCTGACATAGCCATGACCATCGTACTGTATACAGTGTATCTCACCCCCAGCCACACAGTGGCATGTTATTGGTTCGATCCACTGTTGGTTAGGAAACTGACCTATCAGCCTTGGATGGAGAGATGCATTTGTTGTGAGACTGAAAATTCAGATCTCCAACAATTCATCTTGCAGCACAAGGTTATAATATATTTTTGGTCAAAAATGAAAAAAGCTTGCACACTAAAGTGCATTTATTATTGCCACAACGCTTCGATCCCAGTGGATCTTCCTCAGGTCATTGAGATATTGGTTGCACATATTTTTTCAGAGCACCAGGAGGAAGCCAATCCAGACATGGAGAACATGTAAACTCCACAGAAAGGTGCGCATGGTCGGGTCTAGAATCGAACCAGGCCCTTTCTGCTGCGAGTCAAGCACTCTGCCACCGTGCTGCCAAGATGCCCAAGATGAGCTCTGTATTTCAAACAGATAATCTTCTGTTAGAGGAAAAAAGTTCCAATGTTCCGCTTATTTGGCAAAGTCTGGTTTATTTTGTTTCATAAACCAGGCTCACTCTGAGTCTGGCTCAGTTACTATGGACATTTAACCTGGTCCAGACCAGATTCAATTCTCTGCATTTTTATCACAAAATCTGGAATAATAAAGTAAAAAAAATATGATTTATTGAGCGCATTAATCATTCCATATTCATTAAATATGTTTGTAATTTGCATTGGGTCTATTGTAACTTTATACAATTATCGTTACAACGCTACATTCCACCATTATGTCCTCAAGTCGTATCGGCTTCATTGGCTGCGGTCAAAACCATTTAATCTCTTAACATTTAACAACTAAATTCCCAAATCTTCAAAATAATGTGTTTAATTGTTGCACTGATTCAACATTTCTCCACAGAATTACACAGAAAACTGCAACAACACCTCCATGTGGCATCTACAGTCTCCAAACTTTCCAGGCTTGGACTTGGTTTGTTCGGAGGGATTTTTCAATATTTAACTACTAACTTGATTTATTGAGATTTGAACCACAAAAAACAAGGCAGAATTTGAATTTCTACAGATTTATTCAATTATAACTAGCTTATCCAAAAACAAAAATCCAATATCCCCTCTGAACAAATGTTTTTAAACCTTGGAGTATTCATTATTTTACCTATTCACCTGCAGTGTCTCGCCTTAAATACTGGAAATGATGAAGAAAATAATGGAAACTCGAGCCGTTCCCAGTGAGTGCACCTGTTTGAGTCTAACGGGTCGAAAACAGTAAAGTCCTGAGTTGGCGCTCTGAGGCCTGTGTGCTGTAAACAGGAGTGTGCTGCGTCGCGTGGCTTTGTTTTGGGATCAACAACCGACCACTGCACCAGTCCTCGGGCTCCGGCTCCGGCTGCTCCTCTGAGTCGCACGTTCACGCTAAGAAGTCGCAAAAATGAACGGCGCAAAGTCAGACATGAGGAGAAAGTTCAGAAGCAGCAGCTAAAAGTCACAAAAACTGACATTATTAAGGTATTGTCATGTCCCTGTGTCTTCATAAGGTCTTTGTCTGTGTTAACCTGTCCTCTTGCATTCACGAGACATCACAACATTCTCTATAGCCTATAGTTTATAATTGAGGTGGAGGAAAGCTGAAAATCCTGTTAGTAACTATGGGAACCGTCAGATTTTTAGTATAAGTTTATTTGTATTTTCTCTGTAATTCCTGGGCCAATTTTATCACAAGTGATATTTAGTCTGGGAACCACCCATTCATTTTGTCGTAGGAGAGGTGCGGTTCACGATTGTCGGACCAGGGCCGGGCAAAAATCTATTTAATTCATTTATCGAAATTATCGAAAGGAAAAAAAACTAAAGAAAAGTACGTCTCTAGCCCATTCCTGTCAGGAGTTATGAAATTTTAAAGAAATAATTAAAATGCGCAATCATACCACTAGGGGGCAGCCAAGATTACTTTTAAAGGAAGCAATTCCACACCTGTCCAGCAGAGGGCACTGACACTGTCTTATGGCCATGCCTCCTTTGCTCTGTTCCTGTCAGATTTCTGTAAATGGCAAACACGTTGTGACGCACTTTTGTCACGTTGTGAACTCTCAAGCTGAATCTTAACTCCTAAAATAAACATTTTAACGGGATATCAGTGTAAATATAAATGAAGGAGAGAGTACTGAAGGAGAACTTTTTGCAGAAAATCACATCTGAATAAAAAAAAAAAAAAAAAAACTGCAGGACTCAGGTCAAAAGCGTCTGCAGTCATTTTAAGTGCTTAAAAAAAAAAAAGCCAAATCGCCAGCCTTTCTTTGTCCATAGCAGTTTATTGGGCATCATATGCATCTGCAGTAGCCCAGAGCCAATCGTATCAATTGTACCCGATGACGTATGAGCCTCAGCTAATCCAGTCTGTCCAATAGTACACATCATCGTCTTGCCGTCCCTCCCCGTTCTGTGATTGGTCCCCAAATTCATGCGAACATTTCGGCCTTGGTCTCCAGGCTGCTGAGCAGTTCGATATCGATTCAAGCATGCAAAGCAGCATGGGTATTCCCAGGCTCGCGCCAATCCACGTGTCACAAAGTCCAATAGTCCACAAAGAAAAATGTATTGCCAAAGAACTGAGTTTACTCTTTTGAAATCAACAACTGCCAGGAAAATTGTTCAGGGGCAAAGAAAAACTCACTTCAGCTGAAATACAGGACTCTGACTAAAATGGACTCTCTGGAAAAAAAAATGTATTAATTTGTTTCAAGATGCACAATATGTAAACTTTTGATCAGGGACATTTGGCTGGTTTCTAGTTGAAAAGTGTAAACAAACAGGTTTTTTGACAATAAATGGCTTCACCACTAACCATGAGTGAAATAAAGGTTTTTGTGTTAACATTCATATTTTATGAAATGCATACGTTCACATCAGAGATGGGCACTTGAGACTTGGACTTGGACTTGACTTGGCCTTGCCGGGTCAGAGACTTGGACTTGCGGGTTAGAGACTTGGACTTGCGGGTCAGGGACTTGGACTTGACTTGGACTTGTGGTCAGGGACTTTTGTGCATCTCTGGTTCACATACCCTAAACTTTTGGCCACAACTGTAGCTGTTAGTGTGGATTCTGTCAGAGTATGTAAACCTTTGGCCACAACATTTATAGTTGCTTTAATTATGCATTAAATTAGATTCAAACTATCATTAAATCTACATTTTTTGGAGGAATGGCCTTACTATCGTTACGAAAATACAAAAGTAAAAACTGTAAATAATAATAAAAAAGAAAATACAAAAGTCTTGTTCCAAAACAATCAACTGCAGTTGTGGCAGTAATTGTTCACAAAAGTTGCCCGTTGCTTCCAAATCCCTTCTGAATATTGATACTTTCTCTCGTTCCTCTGATGAAAGAATATTTGCAAAT
>OMNZ01106028.1:3079-18526 GCA_900303255.1 Lesueurigobius sanzi | reverse complement strand
TTATTATGTGTTTTATATATTTATTATTGCCATGATGAGCTACGGATGGAAATTAGCTTTGAGCTAAACCCGGCATATTTACACTAATGTCTTTGTACTGGTTCTGTTCATTAACATGCACTGTCCTCTTCAAATAAAAAAATAAAAAATAAAAAAAATAAAAGTACTGACCGCGTATTTCCTATTTCCCATATTTGTGAATTGAGATCAAATAGCATAGTAAACAACGCAAGTACCAAGCCAGGTTTTAAAGGTCAGGTTTTTTGCTTAATATTGTCTACATTACTAATTTGTTTTTACAGGACTGCTTGCATGGTGATTTTGTGGGTCCTGGGATGAAATGTTTGGGAACCCCTGACTTACTGTACTCACGTATCGCTAACTAACATTCCAAAAATGTCAAACACAGGAAAACTAGGTAAACTCATTTGTAAAAGCTTTAATATAGGGTTAATAGTTGAATTGCTTAATAGTGTTAACCTCTTAAGCCCTAACGTCCCCATTTTTGGGGACTTGCCACTTTTAGAGACAATCCTTGTTTATTTTAATCTTATGTAAAAATGGCCAAAATTGCCAACATTTTCAACAACAGAATAATGGATAGAGCCAGATTTTATTTTGTGCTCAAAAGTTCACCTTGAAACCTTGAAAGTTGTTTTAAAATATTTTAACCTTTTAAGCCCTAAGGTCCCCGTTTTTGGGGACTTGCCACTTTTAGAGACAATCCTTTTTAATTTTTATCTATTTTTTAAAATGTGTTACTGTATCTTATGACCCAATACTGTATATAAAAAGCATCAAAAATTTTCAATGTCATTGAAATATTACAATTAGAATTTTTTGGCCAAAAAGTGCCAAATTATGACCTATTTATTACAATGTGATTCCGCCTAGACTATGATTTTCTTGAAAATGTTCACATCTACAGTATCCCCATAGACATTCATATCATATGAGAGCAATATGAACATTTTAGACATTTTACAAGCTGTTAAAGCCTTCCAGAGTATATGTGTACCAAATTCAGAAAAAACAGCCACGGGCTTAAGAGGTTAACTATGTTCTGGGGAAAATAGTGTAACCCTTCATATGCACTTTAATTTCCCAGCAGTAATACAAATTAATAATCTAAAATATGCTAATTTATACTGTATATATTTAGCTGGATCGCATTTTGGTCAAGCACATTTTGAAATGCACTTTGACATGAATTGATGCTACCGCCACTGCTTATAAACACTACTCCGACCCACCTTTAGCATCCTCAGCTACAACTGAGGTGCACACAGTGAAGACCTCGTAGAAGATGTTGAACAAGGTGATTTCTCCTGTAGGGCACATAAAAGGAATCACGTTAAAAGAAGCCTCTTTCACAATGGAGCAAACACAGACACATTTGTCTTACCAAGTGCAATGCCTGAATCCTTGGCTATTCCTTTGATCTCATCCCTGAACGGGTTTGGCAGCGTTTCCACCATCAAAGGCTGCAGCACAATAAAGACAAATATTAGAAGTAAGAAGGGAATTTTGTGATATATTTGTTAAGACACATACCAAAGTTATATCCACCAGTTCGAGCAGTTTCCCACTGGGCACAAAGGCATTAGCCAGGTCTCTAATGACTTGAATCATGTTGTCCAGCTAAAAAAAAAAAATAATGAAAAAGACCCAATATTAAAGAGCAAGAAGGAAGCAGGGGAAAATGTGGACTGTAGAAATAGACACTGATGTTTTCTCACATCCTTTTTCTTGTCAGTAATCACAGGTGTCCATCTTTTGCTGGGAGGAAGGTCCAAGTCGATTGTGTACCAGCTGACAGTGCCTTTAAACCTGATTTGGATCGAAATGGAGCAACACAGACAGATTTTTCACTGCTTTTTAGCGACACATTCTCTAATTCAATCCTGATGTGCAACATAAGGCAAGGCAAATTTATTTGTAGAGCACAATTCATACACAAGGCAATTCAAAGTGCTTCACAATTTCATAAAATTACAAGAAAGCAGATAAAATCAATCAATAAAACAAATATAATCATTGACTAATTACATTAAAAGTGACATTATAAGTGAAGAGGCAGATAAAATACTTTCAGTGACATATGCACAGTTAAAAAGAACCGTTTTCAGCCTAGATTTAAACATTGTCAGAGTTGAGGCCTGTCTCACACCTTCTGGCAGACTGTTCCAGATTTTTGCTGCATAAAACTGAAACGCAGCCTCACCATGTTTAGTCCTGACTCTGGGAACCAGCAGGAGACCACTCCCTGAGGTTCTCAGAGCCACATAATGTAATACTAGTTCTATGCAATATTTTTTTAGACATATATAGCAGCCTACTTGCCAAACATTTTTCTATTTCGACAATAATAAATGAGACACAACGATTTGGAGAGAAAACTATGACCAAAGCCCAAAACCAAAAAAAGAAATCAATATATTTATTGAAATATTAAATTTCTAAATATTACATGTTACATATCAAAATAGGCTTATCATTCTACAAGTCTATGTTGGAATGATAATGCATATTGTATAATCAAAATGTTCTGATATTGAATGTGAGGGGGACTAAACTAAACTAGATAAAATCTGCTGGAGTGCTACTAGATTGTAATGCGTTTTGGCAATAATTTGCATAATGTTATGACCCCAAACAAGTCTATTACAAAACATAAAGTGATCTCTTAATGGGTTTAAATAGAAAATGTTGTAACTTACGTAGGCCCTTTTGGTGGGTACATATCCGTACGGCAATCTTCTGTGTACTGCAAATAAAAGTCATACATTCAACGATCATTTCAATGGGATTTTTATCAGAAGATCACAGTGTTCCCGGTGCCTTCTGCCTTTGTTTATTGAATATCGAATTGAAAACCGGGGGATATCTGTGAATCTGCATTGGCACTTACCGGCGGGACAAACTGCGTAGCTGTCACAGGTATAAAAACAGCCAAAACTAGCGAAATTAAGTGAGCCATGTTGAGACACTGCGACCAAACTCTCGTCCTTTGAGCCCGTCTGTTGTTGCGGAAGCTGCCTCTGTTTACCTCGTGACAGCGCGCTGAGTCTTACCACAGAGGGGGGAGACACGAAGGAACACTTACAATTTCAATGTTATTTTATATATAACTTATAATATAACGTGTATAAAGGTGAAACTGCAGACTTACATATGGGTGTGTGGTTTCAAACTTAAGAAAAGGGGAGATAAAGTCAACAATTTCGGTAAATTAAAAAAGACGACACCCCTACAGGAGCAGCGCAGTGGTTTGTTCCACGCGGAAGAAGAAAGAAAAATCTCTTTAATTTAATTTATTAATTTAGAGTTTCAATTTGCATTATTTGGACTTATTTTTTGTTGGGATGAGAAGTTGGTTCGCCAGGCTATGTATTGTATTGTTAGCACGTTTGTTTTACAGATCCGTACAAGAAGCACATCATTTATAGACTATGGATACTTTGTAACTATTTTTTCATTGCATTTAACCTATATTTGGTGAAATAAATACATGGATAAAAAACAATAATGGGAAAAAGACCTTTGTGAGTCTTCTTAATAAAACACATCTTAGTTCACTACTTGTGTGTGAAAGATCACTTTGATTCTTTTGAACTAATGGGGAAGTACATGAGCTATTCTGCGAAATAAATTCCCTATTTCAATCTCTACCTTGTGATGAGAAATTTTGCAAAGAAGAATCAACTATTTGAAGGTGAATAAATAAAGCACCATGCGGTTTAAAATTCAAGAAAAGTGTCTATGGATCAGCTGTAACCATCTACATTTATTGCCATAAAAATGAGTCATTAAATACAAAATCCTCTCACAATTTGACAAAATATTGTTTATTTAAAAAAAAAAAAAAACATCTAAAAAAAATGAAATCCCAGCAGCTTCACTTGCAGTACCTGTCCGCTTTCATTTTACTTCTCCTGGAAAACACAACATGGATAGTCAGTGAAGTGTACCAACAGAACTCAAAGTATAGCATCAATACAGTATTATTCTACCTGTCTAACAGAGCTTCGTGGAACTTGCCGTCCACTCTGGCCTTCTTTAACGTCGTGGAGTCTTCCTCATTCACCCTGAGGTTGCGATCCTGGAAACTTTGGAATTTCTTTCTGTAAACACACCCATTAATATATTAGTATTTCTAGGAAAAAAGCAAACAAATAAATAAACTTTATATAAGAATGAATGGAAACATGACACTGAACATTTAGAAAGAGACATCAATATGTTGCGTTCATGTGACATCACAACATTCTAAAAAGCCTATAGTTTAAAATTGAGGTGGAGGACAGCTGAAAACTTCATAATGCCAATTTCTAGTCTAGTTTATTGCCAATTCCTGGACCAATCCACATGAAACAAAAACAAAAAAGTTCAATGTCTTCCCAGTCAGCAAATATGAGCAAGGGTCCAATAATTTTCTCATAAAAGTGTCCAAAAGTGGTGATATTCAAAAACATGTGTGTGGTGTTGGCCAGTAGAAATAATATGGCAGTTGTGTGAATCCAATCACTACAAAATACTGATCAAATATAACAATATATTTTCTTTTCCAATTTTTTTTCAAAAAACGTTTCTCTCCCATAGAGTTGTAACGGCCCCTGCCCTCCAATCGAAATAGAATCCTCAAACATGAACGCAACTTATTAGCTGCGGTGGAGTAGGGCTGGGCAATGCCGAGATGCGGACTAAACTGTCCAAAAACACAGGCTGAACGGGACTCCGCTGTGTTTTTCTGAGTGTCAGCTGTGGCTTGCAGAGGAGCAGAGTTTTGTGGAGGATTGTGCAATAAAAGTCAATAAGGTCAGTAGATTATGCATAACGTAGACCACACGTTGGCGCTGTGATGTCATCGTTTTAGGGAAGGTTGAGGAGAGGCAGTAACAACAGAGCCATGTATACAGCATTATGAAATCTTTCCACTCTGGGACCTAGTATGGGTTTTGATCAGAGATTACATTAACTGAAAATTCTGCCAATGACAGAATATTTTGAGTTCTGACAGATAATTCTGAAGGCTGTCCTTCATTTTGAAGGATTGAAAATCAAGCCATCGTCAGCTTTTGAGAGTTTTACACACGTTTTAACACAATGTAGTTTCCAAATTTAAGTTCCATGATTCTGCTCACAAATTATATTTAGATTTGCATCCTGTAATCTGTGTTTTTTACATACATAATACTAGGTATATAATGAGAGATTAATTAATGAAAGATAAAATTGGCTCACAACAGATTTTTATAACCCTGTCCTTCAAAATGAGAAAAACGATCCCTAGCGAAACCACTGGTTTTGAGAAAATATTTTTTCCATTTAGGCCTGAGCGGGTCTTTATGTGGATGGTGCCTAAGGGAGACACATCAAATTTAATTTCACCACCAGTGCTAAAAATAAAGGGGGGGGGGTATATTATTTTAGGTATAAGCAAAAAAACTATTGATGTGAACGTTTTAAAGCATTCCCTTTCATAAGTACAAAAAGTAAAGGTTTCACAGACATCATTTCCAAAAATATCCTGCATGGAGGTCGGAGGAGTGGACGTCACACATTTCAAACATCTCAATTCTTGAAAGGGATGACTTTATAAGCATGTTTCACCAACTTTCAGAGTCACTTTTCAGGGTCCCTGTCACAATAATGCCAACAACAACTTGCCTGCTAGTTCTTGAATGAAATTAAAAAAAAAGCTAATTAGATGTGAGGTGTACACAAATGTCTACCTGGTAAAAAACAATTTCCTTCCATTACCAAGAAAAGTATCAGGCACAAAGCCTTTCAAGTAAAGGTTTCACACTCCTATGTCTAAAACTATTGAAAGAGAAGAGACATACAGTATGTATTTTATGAACTGTGCTGGCGTTATCGAACCAGGTCAAAACACAAGAGACCGAAAGTGCCGCTGGTGTTTTCTGACTCAGAGCGACTTTTCTGCAAATTTTAGATTCACCTACTGCAAGGGGTCAGTGAAAATGATGTGCATTCAAACCAACATGGAAAATACTTTTAGGGTATTAGGGGAAGTAAATACACTTAACCAAGCAATTTTACTTTGTACAACACATTCCACCACTGCACACTACAGACATTTAGGCCCTTGAAAAAAATTGCCCTAAAATCCAGCTTTCCCCCTGCGCAACCACAGTACCCCAGGCTTTATCCTGATAAAAACCTCACATTTCCACTCAGACATCCACACAGCACAGATTCCCTATCACTAGCACAAATTTCCCCTCGCTCTGCCCTTGTTTGATGATTCCGGGGCTGCACTCCATCCTGAAAGGCGTTTGAGACACTTCACACTACATCACAGCAGCAGCTCAAGGGCAGCCATTATCAACATGTCAGCGTGATGAGTCCATTTCCCCTCCGCATTCATCTAAAACAAATAATAGAGCAGAGCCAGCACAGCCAGCGCAGACGTACTGTATTGCCTTGGATCTTAATGGGCGGCAGATGCTCGGTGTAAAACACTTGTGGCAGGAAACTAAAGTGTGTAGCGCAGATCTTTACGGCCGACTGACTGAGTCAATCTGGTGTTTAAGTGTGAAACTGATACAGATGGGATTCACGGCTCTTTAACAGGTGCTGAATCTATAGAGCTGACTGGATCATTTTACATATTTTTAAAACCAGACTCAAAAGTAGTATTCCAAATTCCAAATTTAAGAGCTGGACTGGTTTTTAATCAATGAGTTATACACTGCCCGACCAAAAAAATAGTCACCACCTGGATTTAACTAAGCAAATAGATTTGGGGTTGTCGCAGTGGGTCAGGTCTAAACGCATGTGCACGCTTTCCTGAAGTTATGCAATGGTCTTTCTCTCTCTTGTGGCTAAATACAGTGAGGCTGATGCCACTGACAGGAGAAATGTGGAGTGTGTGAAAGAAATGACCCGAGAAGCTTTACTGCGCAGAGATGGAGAGGGGCAAAGAGAGAGATTTAGGCTTCTCGCTAAAGTTGATTCAATTTTGTCCAAGTGTCGTCCAGCGCATATGAAGAATAATACATTCTAGAGGTCCTTTCTTCACTTTAAAAGCGGAATGAAGTTGAAACTAGGAAGGCCTGAGGTCCAAGACCAGCTCTTTAGACTGGTCTAAAGTGGTGCTGCTGGATTAGCACAAAACCAAAAACGCTGCGCTCGGACCGAGGGCCCCATTAGGTCGACCTAACCAGTGTCAATGTGAAAAAGACTCAACAGGCCTATTTTTGTTTACAAACAATGAAAAGGTGAGCGTTTGAATTTTAAATGACTAGTTGTGGTCCAGTCATTCCTTTCCTGCTGACACATTTCAAGATCCAAATTCTTTGCAGGGTTAACTCTTAACTGTTAGGGGCCAGAGTTGTGTTTACCCACAAATATCTGCTTTTGCAATAGGATCAAGAACAAAACTTTAATTTCATTCCAAGGATAGAAAATCAATCAAGTACAAGGCTTTTCAGGCCTAAGCCCATATTTTACCAGAACCCTAAGCATACGAGACACAATGACATGAGACAGGCTATAACCGCTATGCCTAGTCATCTTTGAGCAGAAAAGCACTGACTTCTTGTTGTGTTGTCTGCTATACTTTTACGAGATTTCCTGTATGTGCTCAGTTACTGATTTGCTCATGCACGTCACATCACTGGAGATTGATGGGACAGCAGTTTAGAAGGAGGCATTTGGCTGTCAGGACGCCGTCAGCGAAGAGCCGCAGAATGGGTTCAAAATGGGGAGGAAATGATTGTGTGTAAAGACCAGAGCGTGCCGTTGTTTGTCCAAATAAAGTGTTTAAAGTGCTCATTAGAGACAAGGTTAAAGGGTACACGGCTTCCACTGTAACTGGCAAGCTGTCACAGACTCCGCTCTGAGTAATGACACAATGAGGCCGAGAGCAGCCAGTCAGACGCCTCAAAGTCACTTTCTCAGGGTGGGACAGGACACGCGCATCAATTCTGTGAACTTTCTATGAATAATAATGAGCCGTGCATTTTTCATGCTACATTATAGATAGACACTGCTACTCCCTGCAACGGTAGACCCTCTTCATTTAATTTGAGGTAACTTCATGTATGCTATGTATCCAATGGGATGGCTATGAAAACTGGTCATGTTACACCTTGTTTGAAAACTTAAACTTAAACTGAAACGGTCCCCTATTCAGTCAATGCATTAATTTTACAGCCAGAAAAAGTTTTAATATGTCGAGTATGAGGTTGACTAGTTTTTAGTGCGCCTAGTAACTTCATTATTTAAAACTAAACCTATAGAAGTGTTAAGTGGCTTATGTATCGGCTATCGTCTTCCTAACCCCCTTCATATTGGTATTGGTATCGGACCCTAAAGATCGTTTGGGCTCATGGTGCCTTCATGTGGTGTCGATATTATGGTAAATACCACACACACGTGAACGGCCCCTAAAGTCGTATTTTCCACTGGAGAACTGGGACAATTTCTTGATGCTCGAGTTGCTGAGATGAAATAACCTTTGACCTCTCAACAAGACTGTGAAGAGAGCTGTGATCATACGTTTTTCATGTATTTTAGCTGATTGTTATGAAGCGTAGACTATAAGGTATTTATTTAGTGTTGCCTACGATTTTAAATTCATGTTTAGTTCCACTTGGCGTTTTGTGAAAAAAAAAAAATCCAACTTTTAGCAAACAAAGCAGATGCAAGGTAGTAGTTGTGATTTGTAAACCATTTTCTCACCCAAATTGACTCATTTCCAGTGTGTTTTTCACTATTTAACTTTGCTACAACCACAAAAGCACTTGAACACAGTGCGCGTGTAATTTCCACTTCATAACTGGAAAGGATCATCTTTACCACAGCACATGAAGGCAGCATCAGTTTAGATAACTTTCTCACAGTATTTGTACTACTCCCACCTCACTGTTCACACAGAGCCAGCTGTGGTTTTGGATAATAACTTGACAGGATTGTGGTGTTATGAAGAGACGCAGGAGGACTAGGGCTGCTATCAAATCTGTTTTAGCATATTAATTCCTGAGATAATTAGACAGCTTAAGTCACAAATTAAAGGCAGATAGCAAGCGTAAGGCGAGGCACCGCAGGTTATTAGGGACAAATAAATAAATATGTTTTGCTGTAGACTACTGATATAAACTGGTATTGCAAGTTTTCATAATAAAATAAAACATTTTATGCATAAATGTTGTCAAAATGCCAATTTTTTTCAACAATCAAATATTTATAATGGAATGAGACTAAAATTGATGTGATAGAAAGATTTTAATTTTTTTGGTGTTGATAGATTAGCTAGAAATATTTGCTCACAAGGAACTTTGAAAAGCTAGTCATTAGTGAAAATTCAAATTTCGCCTTATTTCTTGAGGTTCAAAACTCAATAAATCAGGCTACGAATTAGATATTGAAAAATCATTCTGAGCAAACCTTAACCTAATTAAACACCTTATTGTGAAGATAAGGCAAATTATTTGTTTTCAAGGGAAGGTTTGATGTTAAATGTGCAATATGGAGCTTTTTATGGGGAAAAAAATAAATATTTCAAAGCATATTTGACCTTTTAGTGACCCAGTGGCTGTATAGGTGGTTAGAAGGTACCTTTACTTTTCATCACAGCGGCTTCTATGATGCTCCTGGATCAGTTTTTGGAGGGTTTCTGGTAGGTTCTCTCTTTTGATGGAACCATCTCCATGGCCAAACAGTGAAAACCAGTCACCTTAAAATCAGTGAACCCTGGAGCGTCATAGAGGCTGCTGTGATGGAAAGTAAAGGCACCATGTAACCACCCATACAGCCACTAGGTCACTAAAGTTTCACAATGTACCTTTAAAAGAGCAAATGACCAAAAACCTGCAGTGTTTCCCCTTAAGGAAACATTTCAGTGACTTTAACACTTTTTTGAAAAAGCTGAAGCTCTCAGTTTTGTTCCAAACATCACAAACACTGCACTCTCTGCCCTTGGCATTAAACTATCCATAACCAATTATTATTCTGTCTTTTTGAACCAAACTGACATCGAGTGAAGGACTGGTGTGAGACACTGGTAGGCTCATCAAATCTGATACATACACATAATTGATCTCGCAGGTCTTGACATTGCCCCTGTCTTCATCCGCGAGGTCATCCTTCTGCTTCACATCTCTCTCTGCGCTGGTCCGAATCTGTTTATCCGTCAAGAGAGGAGGAGGAAAAATATCAACATGAGTGGCTGTGCATTAAATCAAAGTTTGACCCGCTGCGGAGAGGTTATATACCACTTAAGTAAAGCGGATCAAACATGCGACCTTGTGGCGAAACGCTATTTATACGTCACCTTCACCATCTCATCCTCTCCTGCCGTCTTGTTCTTGGCCTCGATGTCCCCGCTGTCACTGTAGGAGATGAAGCAGCTATTGGCAGCCATGAGCGCCATTTTACCCTAAGAAGAGATGAAAAAAATACATTGTAGGTATTTGGTAATTAGCTCAAACACATCGTGATCATGATCTTACACTTTATCAGTTAATAAAAAATCTAAAACTGCATAATAAAGATACCATGAACTCACTACAACAAGGTACCCTCTATAAATCCCTCCCTTTCCCCACACTGCCCTTCTGCGTAGAAAATAATAATTAAAAATCCAGTGGTAGCTTGGGCAGATGTTTTTGCACCTGCGATGAAAGGATAAGCTTTGCCAGAGATCGTAAGGTAAGGAAAGCATTTCCTGGATACATAGGGATTTAGGAGAAGCTTTGAGGAAACAGAAAGTGCTTTTCATGAGCTGCCACTGCAAGAGTGGCTCGTAACACAGCTCCAGCCATGTTTTTAACCAGAGAACAACATTGTAACATGCTCAAGGCGAGACACGGCACATGTCGATCGATTTTTCATGGGGCGGGCAATTTCTAGATTTGCATAATTCTAGATTTACATTGAATTATTAAAGAATTCTAAATGGTTTTCCAAAGTTGTAATGTTAATTTCCTGATTGGTGTATCGTAGTAAAGCTTTAATTTACTAAGACGAATACTCCTGGATGACTGAGAGCCTGCACAAACATCTTCCTGATTGGTTATACGAAGCTACTTCCGTGAAAAGCTTTACCTTACAAGGACTACTTTTTGCACCGGAGAGAGTAGCGTATCGGCATGAGCAGTATTCACCTTATTCTGCCCCGCCCACTTTTGTTGTCTAAGCATTTCCTGTTTGTCTTAGCACTTCCTGTGAGCTGGGATTTCCATTGTTGTCAATGTAAGAGAGTGAAGAAAATAAAATGGGAATGAACCAAAAACTTGTGAAAAAGCTCAAAGGACATACGTTATTGAGGCTCAGCTTTAGTTTCACTGGAAGAACGACATGAAAAAAGTCACCTAAATGTATTTTTTTAGCGATATTATCACTTACGTTTTGTTGTCACTCTAATTGGCTAATTGTCTGTGAGGAACTCTAAAGGACCAAAGCTAAAACTAAGAGCCTACATTTAATTTGCATGACTCACTCTGCTGAGTGTGGAGATGCATCAGGCCCAGGTCATGTGTGTGGCTCATGTTAAAAATGAAAGACATCACGGGGAACTGATCCCACAATCTCAAAGTTATAAGGCTCATGAGCTAAAGCGCCGACAGTCACGGCGCCGGTCAAAGTGATAAAACTCCTGGGCCGAAATAATGTCCCAGCACGCCCCTGCCTGAGACTCAAATGAAGGTTAGGGCACTGTGTGAATTAAACACACCAATGTCTGAGGATTGACTCGATTTTATTAATTTGGAGATCGTTTGGCTCAAGAATCGAAATCTTGTATCAAATCAAATGTTTAAATGTTCATAATACTGCGCAGTGTCTAAATTATTATGATACCATATTTAAAATGTTATTACTTTGTGTGTTTGGCCCACGACCGTCCTGGCAACAGTGTTCTGAACACATAAAAGCACGACACGGCAGGTGACATTTAAATAGGCTGTGTCCGAATGTCCAGCTCAACCCCGAACTGTAACACACACTACATCTGCTGCAAGTTCGGAAAACTCCGCTAATAATCAAGATTCAAGATTCTTTATTTGTCAAACCATGTGAATGGTTCGAAAATTATCTTTCTCTCATCCTTGATTGTGGAGCGGGGGGAGGGGAAAGAGAGGAGTTCAGCTTCCCGATGGCCCTGTGTACGAAACTGTTCCTCAGTCGACTGGAACTGACCCGTAGATTCCGCAGTCTCCTGGATTTCTGCGACCAAGGCCGACCCAACTCAAGAGACACTTTATTATTTGGGGATATATATTAGTCAGAAATGTTTTACTCAACATGGATTTTACAATAATGAAGAAAACGGCTTGGTGAGAAGAGAAGCTATCGATCTCAAGCTAAAGGTTAGCAGCTGACGTTAGCACCTTTTCCTCGTAGCGGGTCATATTAAAGGGGGATTTATTCATAAATAATCCACAATCCACAATTCAGATGCTCAAATAAAGCATTGAAAGGTAAGAAAGACAACGTGCCACTGAAGCCATGTTTTGGAGCGTTTCATTCATCCGTGTTCAGTCCTGGCGCTCTCCGCTGTTTACACCCGATGCTCGCATTGCATTGTGGTCCATATCGGCGCGTCTAGTGACCATTTTCGAGATGCATTGTGGGAAATTTTGAGTGCCCTGCTTTTTTCTCTCTGGACATTCGGACACCCCTAGAAAACGGCTTATCCACTATATAGTACACTATATAGGGAATAGTGTGGACATTCGGACACGGCCTTAAACTGAGTGATATCAATTTGAAACTTTTACTATACAGGTGTATTACTGACATAAATATGAGATCAAAATGTATTGCAGGTTTTCTGATTAAAAAAATAAGGCAAAAAAATTTGAAGAATTGTCTACATTTTTGGCGATGAAGTCTAAATAATGGATGCAGCCAGATTTTAATTTATCATAAAATTCTGTTAATTAATTAAAAAGCCTTGTTGTTTGGATATCTTTTTTTTTATTTTAAATAAACTTAAAATTAGTGAATAAATTTTGTCTTGTTTGTTTAGGGTTAAAAACTCAATGAATCAGGCTCGGAATTAAATATTGAAAAATCCCTCTGAAAAACCTTCTAAATAGTCTGGAAAGTTTGGAGTCTTTAAGAGCAACTAAAGTGGAGATATTGGAGAAAAACGGTCATTGAATTTACAATTTTCCACATAATTCTATCAAGAAACATTGAAACACTGCAATAATTACACTCCTTATTGTAAATATTAGGTCATGTATTTGCTTCCTGGTGAAAGAGGGCAAACAAGACCCAAAAACCTGAAAATTATTTAAAAAAATAGAGCTTTGCCAGCAGTTTCTCCTCCTTAAAGCCATTGTTTACAGTTCTGAATGTTGTGTACTCACTTCCTGAAACACGGGCTCCCACTGTTCTCTGGCACCTATGGCATCAGAGCGTCCCACCACCAAACCCTCCGAGGTGATCCCCAGATATTTTCCATACCCCGACTTTAGAGCGATCCTGCAACGCAGACAAATATACTCAATTACTCGAAGAGCACAACAGTGAACGCCACATATTTATCTTTAGGACAGATAGCGTGTAACGTGATAAAGAGAGGAGCTGAATCTACATTATGTTGAGTTGTCTGCCACACAATATAAACGATGTTGTGACGTTGGAAATGGAGGGAGTTGATTTGTGGGAGCAGGTTTGAAATGTGGATCGTCTCACCTTGTGTCAGAGAGTTTAATGGCGGTAAACTGCTCTGGAGGATCAGGCCCTTCATCATCTGAAACATCAAAACAACATTTATTCATTTATATTCAAACAACAGAACACGGTCGGGGCGCGTCTTCTTTATCTTTATTGCTGGGTTTCAGATGATATCGATATCCCAGAGTGCTATAGAGCTGGACGTTTTTTTGAAATGGGGCGGGTGAAATTAAACTGTGTCGTGAATCAAATATCTGATTAGAAAAAATCTTTGTAGAACTCTGACGCAGTAGTTCTCAACTGAGGAGTCGGGTCCCAAAAGTGGGTCATGGGACCATCTGTGTGTTATGTGGACATAAATGACTCTCTTGGGCCCTGTCCCAATACTCGCACTTCCACCCTATAAAGCCATCAAAGAATGGCTTCCAGACTATCTAAAGAACATGGCAGATTTTCACTGCTTCTCACGGGCCGTAAAGGACTGGCTCTGGGAACAACAGTCCTGCTCGCACCAACAGTACCACACGGGTATTTGGCCATCAGATGATACCCTCGTGGGTACCATCTAAAAGACGCATCACTGTCCCAAATCCTGTGTTTTTGGCACACTGGTAACCTAAGCACGTGAACTCTTTTGTGCACTTCTATCAAGTTGACACTTCATAGAGGGCCGCAGGGTGTAGTGTGGGTATTGGGACAGGGCCATAGTTTGATATACTAAGGTGCATTGTGGAACTTTTTATGCTAACAGATATATTATTGAATATTCAACCTTTAGTGACTCAGTGGCTATACGGACGGTTACTGTACCTGTACCGTCCATCACACTAAAAGGTCAAATATGCACTCATCAATGTTGTTGTTTTTTTTGCATACAAAGAATTCTTTCCGTGGCCATAGTTTTCTGTATTAATTAATGTTCTACATGTCATTTTTACAGAAACATACAGAAAAAAGGGACAACCTGCACAGTATATAAGGTAATTATTATACTATAAGACTTTTTACTGTCTTTAATAACCCTAACCTCATTTTATGTTTCTGGAAAAAGAAATACTATGTCATTAACCTCTTATACCTAGGGATGTTTCTGCCGATACCACAGGTTTTTCAGGTATCGGTATCGGCGAGTACCTGAACCAAAACCTATCCGATACCACAATGTGTTTTTCTGGGCTCTGCAGACACGAAACCCTCTAAAGATCACAGCAGATATATTTGTGTTTCCTTTTTTTCCTTCATTTAATCTTTAGAGTGGAAACAGAACAGTGACAGAATACATTTCATATGCAGAATGAGCCATATGCAATGGGCTTTGGCATCTTTTTACAGACTTTTGCTAGTGTTTTTATTTACATTGTGGTATCGGAGAAGTACTTGGTATCGGCGACCACTCAGAGGCCAGATATCGGTATCGGATCGGATAAGAAAAAATGGTATCGGAACAACACTACTTATACCCCACAGGACCCAAATTGGACACACAAGGCGCAGTGGGCCCAAAATAGTTGACAAAAGCACCATCAAATGCGAAAAATTTGACCATTCAATTGTGATTTGAAAACATAAAAACTCAGATCCACTCTAAAGAAACGTAAAGTCGGCAATATTGATCATTTTTGGGGCGACTGACAGATTTTTCTGAAAGGTTTAGAGATCCCTGCCTGCACTTCACCGAGTCCTGTGCCAATAAAGACCCAGAACATTATCTAACCCAGGGGTGCTCAAATTCAGCCTTCCCCACAGGAGTTTCATTTGGCCTTCGAGATGGTGCTTACTTTTGTAAGAAGTGTC
>OMNZ01106023.1:0-15190 GCA_900303255.1 Lesueurigobius sanzi | reverse complement strand
GATGGGACTTAGAGATCAACTCCTCCCACTGGTTTCAATTTCTTAAAGGGTAACTAAATGGGCGTGCCAGAGCCTTACTCCACCCACAAACAAAATCCAAACACCGCTGAGATATGGGCGTGCTCGGAGGCTTTGGGGTGAGGTGCAGGGGGTGGGTGTGGGCAGGTGTAGTGTATTATGTATAATGAGGAGGACACAGGACTGCACGTGTTTAGTTAGCAACAGGAAGTAACCCGGTAAGAGGCAATGCATTGTGGAACATGTAGTTCAATATGTTACTGCTACACATTACAGCACACTCAGTTCAAACGTATAATTTACAGGCAATATGTCATCTTGCTAACTTAATAGGATCGTTTGCTCTGATATAAATGTACGATCTGTGTCTGAGTGTAAACAAACAGGGATTAGTTTGATTATAATGGAACGTGATATGTGCAACTTAGTCGCCCCTAGTGTGTGATCTGTAGATTTGTTCAAAGTCCTCCTGTTTGTGTTTGTGAAGAAAAAAACTCCAACTCGCTACGGGGCGTGTACCAGACTGAGCCCTTTGAGATTCCATTGGAGCAGAATCAGTGATGTAGCAAACCTTTGCCGACGTAGGCAACACTGTTAGGGCTAACTGAGATGGAGAATTCAAATTCACATGTCGTTGTCATCGTTCAAACTCAAGAGGGAGCAACACAGATGGTTTGTAGCACTAAATTAAGATTTCTACTAATTTGCACTGCCATGTCAAAATAGTGACGAGGACCTGTAGCCAGCTCTATGAGACACCAACTTTAACTGATTCTGCGCTAAAAAAAAAGTTGATTTGGGGTTTAGTGCCTCTTTAAGATAAGCAGAAATATTCTTAAATCCAATCCAATCTTACAACTAAGGACACCAAAACAGCATGTCCTACTCAATAGCACAGTTATTAAAGGATATTTAATCATAGATCTGGTTGAATTAGGCCTTTCTTCTTGATTAAACAGTATTGCATTTGGCCCTTTGCTCGCTAATACTTTTCCACTGTGGCCCTCTGTGTAAAATACTTTGGGCACCCCTGGGAACTAGCCAAATGTCCCTGATCAAAAGTTTACATATTGTGCATCTTGAAACAAATATAATTTTATTCAGAGAGTCCTGTATTTCAGCTGAAGTGAGTTTTTCTTTGCTCCTGAACAATTTTCCTGGCAGTTGAGTTGTTGAAGGTCATGTAAACGTTAGATCATTTGAGTAGTTTCTGTTTTCATTGAAGAGTACACTCAGTTCTTTGACAATAAATGCCCACCACTAACCATGAGTGGAAAAAAAGATTTTTTTTTTTTCTATGAAAAATTGCCGAAAGATTAAAAGGGTATGTAAACCTTTGGCCACAACTGTATCTACAGACATCAAAATTGTTGTTTAGAAGATATACAACTTTAAAACATCATGTTTTCAAGTCAAGAAATGAACAAAAAGCTGCAGAAACTGCTGCTAAAAGAAAATTCAATATACTTGATGTGTAATCTCTCAAAAAATGTTCTTGTTCCTGCACTTTTGTGGTTTATTCAAGATTATTTTCTTGAAAACACTGAGATCTTAATGAATGCATTTGCCAGCACATTTTTACATATTTAATTATGATGCAAAAAACGCTGTCGAGAAAGTCCCCCAAAATATTGAGACACTAATTTCACCACAAATTAAATTCATTTGTTTTTCAGACTAAGACTAAAAAAAAACATGCATTTTCTGCTTTAGGCGGAGTTTATAATATTGCGATATGTTCTGCGGTGCTAAGTTAGATAATGTTCCAAAATTGGCCCTTCTGTGACAATACATTTCATTTAATTCATCTTTATTTTTTCATCGTTTTGTACGATTCACGAACTGTCGTCGGCTAAATATTCCCCTCGCCATGGTAACTACAATGTCCTGCTCCGCGCCCGTTGCAGTTGTGAGCCGCTCCGTAGGAAGTGTGTGGAAAAAAAGCTTTGGGAACGTGTGAACTTGCAGTAAAGAAGGGAAAAAGTGTTGCCACATTAGGAGTAGACGGAGTGCTAAGAAGGTGATGATGAGATCGAGTGGCTCCCGGTCTCATTAGGACGGGGAATAAAAGAACGGAAAGAATAATCGCACATTTAACATCTAAAACTGGAATTGCTGAGTTCAATTTGTCTCTTCCGTGAACGACAAAATGCACCGGTGTCTATGGGGTCTTTTTATGGATAAATGTGCTTTTATTGTGCAATTATTTAGGTAGACTGCTGCTAGTTTAGACTCATACAAACATGCCCCGAAGTGTGACATCTGTGACATATCAACGTTTAAAATTGAGATGGTAGGAATTCTAGGGTGGTGTCTATGGTTAATATCTAAATGCTGATTTTTCGTCTTGGTTTCGGCTAATACCTCTGTCATTACTGGGCTTTTACACAATTATTTTCTCATAATAGTCTCCAGAAGTGGTGACAATACTGAAAAACCTGGGCGTGATCTTGGTCATAAAAATAATTAATATGACAGATTTGAAGATTGTAATTGTGTTAAGTATAGAGGGATTATTAGTCTACGTCAGTGGTTCCCAACCTTTTTTGTCTCATGTACCCCTTCGGCCTTTCATCTCTGTGTCTGAGTACCCCCTGCTTCGATGGTTTTGTTGATTAGTTAGAAAGTGAATTACAAAAACTCAAATTCATTAGGTCAAAGACAGCTAAATAATCTCACTCTTTTAATGTTTTACAATGCCTATTCTTTGACCATAATAATCAAAAATACAATTTGTTTCATCTTATTTATTATCTGAAATTAGTACAAGCAAGTACCCCCTGCTAACCTCTCCCCCGTACCCCTGGTTGGGAAACACTGGTCTACGTCACTTCACGCAATTCTGCACATGTCGCCTGCAGAAAGAGCCTGTTGTGCTGTGAGCTGGCACGAGTCGTTCTGATAAAGAACGCAAGTTTTACAAAATTCCGTCAACCTGCACTCCTTTCAAGGCAAACAAGAACAAGGTCCCAGGGTTTTCTGACATGTTTGGTATTTTTCGTGAGTCGTGCGGTCCCAGAGCTGCTGTAGCTGCTGAGGCCAGAGGAAAGGAGCGAGTGCACAGTGAAATACAGCTACAGGAGCCGGGGTAAGACGGGGAGGAGAGAGAGGGGTAGCGGGCAGAGTGCACAGAGGTGAGGGAAAGGGAAACAAACCGCTGATAACGTTTGAACAAATCAACACAGGCACGAAAGTCCACAAATGTTTAGTGGTTATAGGCAGTCATCTAAGCTCGGCTACTTTTCATCCGTCATTGAAATTAGCCTCCTCCACTTTTAAATGAATAAAAGCCGCTGTTTGAGAGGAGAGTTGGGCGGATCACAGCTGTCTCCATAACAACCACACGCTGCTCTGGGTCTCGTCACTCTGGGCTATAATCATATGAGAATTCAGTGGTAGGTTTAGTGTGAGTTGATGCCTAATTTGGTACGTTCCCCATCCCATTCACTAAAGTTAATTTAGCAGCATAACTTTCTTCAAGATTTCATAGGAACTGGTCATTATTATTGATAGTATTTTAAAGGAGTCATATTTCTCAAAGCGTCTGAGGGGCCAGAGGAACATGCTGAAGAGCTGGATTTAGCCTCTGCGTCTGACCCTGCTCTAGAATGTGAATGCAACCTATAATAGCAATTTTTAAATCGCAAACTGCAGTTAACTTGTTCATGTTATATCTACAAACAACTAAATATTTACAGCACTTTGTTTATGGTCTTATTATGACAAGGGCTTTTGTAATTCTTTAGGTTGACTAATGTCCTCTGTAGTTTACACTTCTACATGTTCTGAAATGCAAATGAACAGTTAATGCCATTCAATAAGAACCCTGTTGTGCCTCATGATAAACATCCAGACATTGGAGTGTCTTATTTATATGAGCCCAAGTTGATTACACGTAGTTAGCAGCAAAGTGATCAAATATTGCGGTAAAGAGGTGGAGCGGCACTTTGAGGGGATTTGGTGGCACGTCACAGTTGTCATTACGCCGACAGCTGGCCTCTTCATTGTATATTACAGAGGCATTAAGGAGTAATTGGCGCTCTCTCGCTCCGACTCGAATAGAAAAGTGGAATGAGTGCTGTAGCGCGGCTGGCGACATGTTGTGCAGTTGCAGCTCTTAATTGAAGCTCCTCTCCGGCGGCGGCGATGCACAGCGAGTTCTTGGCCCGGCTCAAGGACACTCTGGTGTGCTGACCGAGGCGCGTTTCGGCGTCCGGCCGTTTAGTTTTGACCTTTGCGTGGCAGGACGAAGCCGATAGGCCGCTCTAATGTGGTCTGGTCTGCTGTTTGTTCTGTCCAAGGAGCACAGATCTGTCCTGTAAGCCACCGGTTCTCCTGGGTCTCTTCTGGGTCGGGACCATTTTAAGTGTTGCCAGCCTTTCCCAGAAAACATCAACTGGATTAGTTTTGGTTCTAGAACTGACAAAGCTAAATGATTAAATTATGTAAACATAAGTAATGTTTTTACTAACAAAATGACATAATAAGAATAGAAATAGATTGAAATTGGATGGAGATTTTGTTTGGAATATATTGTCAAGATGATACTGTAGATCTGGGGTGCCCAAAGTGCAGCCCGGGGGGCAAATGTGGCCCTCAGACCAATTTTTGGTGGCCAACAAACTTCTTGTTGAATTGGCACACATCACAAGAGATTATACTTTTTTTCTGCAAGTTTAACAATTCTACACAATAAAAACCTAAAAAAAACAGGACTAAAAGGAGGACAAGACCAGGTCGAATCCTGGATTAACGCAGGTCAAAACCAGTTCTAAAATAGGACTAAAAGTAGGTCTAAACCAGGACTAAACCCGGACTAAACTATGATTAAACCAGCCCAGGACTAAACAAAGCTTTATCCAGGACTAAATCAGGACTAATCAAGAACTAAATATGGTCTAATCTAATAGACCAGAACTGATCCAGGTCTAAACCCGATTTATTCCAGGACTAAACCAACCCTAACCCAGTCTAGTCTAAACCAGGTCTAATCTAGGGTTAAAACGAGGACCAAATCAGGTCTAATCCTGGATTAAAGCAGCTCCAAATGAGTGCTAAAATGGGACTAAAAGGAGGTCTGAACCAGGATTAAACCAGGTCTAAACTATGACTAAACCAGGACTAAACAAATCCAGTACACTTCAACATGCGGCCCTCCATGGAAAAAGGTTGGAGACCCTGGCTGTAGATGGTGTTGATGAAATTGATTCTGCTAAAATTACTGTTATTGGGTTGTTTCCGAGCATGATTTCAGTGTTTTCGACTAATGCTTATCCAACAATATTCCTCAACAATATTCTTTGAGGGCAACACAGTCTTTTAAAATACATGTAACAAATTAAATTCTTCTTTGAGTTGGGTTATTGTGGGCCCTGATGCCAAAGCAGTTGTGAACCACTGATGTAAGCCATTTAGCCCATGCTCTCTTGTGTGTCTTTTTGGAGTAATAGGCAAGTGAGCAGATTGGATTATGTGCTCATCTACACTTAAATTGTTTATGTTTATTTTTAAGCCCAAAGCGTGTAGCCCAAGGTTTTCACAGAATCGCAAAAGGTTTAATTTTATGGCGTCAAACAGCTGTCAGATTAATTCTTTCAGATGGCGACTTCAGCAGAGAGCGATTCGAAAAGAGGGCTTTAAATGAGGCTGTGCTAATAAGCGATCTGTCTAACAGCTGATGTGCTTTTCCCTTGTTGTTCCCCAGCAACAACAGGAGCTGCTGGCTCTGAAGCACCAACAGGAGCTGCTGGAGCACCAGAGGAAGATGGAGAACCACAGGCTTGAGCAGGAGCTGGAGAAACAACAGAGGGAACAGAAGCTACTGCTGCTCAAGAACAAGGAGAGGGGGCAGGAGAGTGAGTCCAAATCACAACTTTTCTCACGTGACACAAGTGTGGAGTGAATGAATAACACACATGTTGACTTCTACGGTTCAGCAGTGCTTTGTTTTGTACTTCCTGGTACAATTACGTAATTGTTCAAACTCCCAAACTCTCCTCCACATTTTTAAATCCAATATTGGATCCGTTCTGGGCCACTCTGTCTCATAGTGTGGACACGGCAACTCCGCTGTGCTGCTAGCCACATTGTTTATAATGATCGTTATTAAGCCTGTTTTTAAGATTTACAGTTGTGCTCATAAGTTTACATACCTTTTAATCTTTTGGCCATTTTACAAAGAATATGAATGATAACACAAATATCTTTTTTTCCACTCATGGCTGACTTTATGAAACAGAAACTACTCAAATGTCCCTGATCTAACGTTTACATGACCTTCAACAACTGCCAGGAAAATTGTTCGGGAGCAAAGAAAAACTCACTTCAGCTGAAATATGTTTGTTTCAAGATGCACAATTTGTAAACTTTTGATCAGGGACATTTGGCTAGTTTCTAGTTGAAAAGCGTAAACAAACAGTTTTTTTTTTGTTTGTTTTTACAATAAATGCCTTCGCACAACCACTAACCATGAGAGGAATAAAGGTTTTTCTGTTATCATTCATATTTTGTGAAATCAATAAGTTTTGTAAACTTTTGAGCACAACTGTATGATATGTCCAGTGGTGCTCAACTGGTGCGTCACAAGGTTTTCTCAAAGAATGTTTTTTTTTTTTCAATATTTCACTTTAAAAACTAGAAATAAAAAAGTCTATTAAAATGACTGGTATTTATATATTTTGAATATCATTTCATTTAGCAATGCTTAAATGAAAAATAATCTTTGAGGAAATGCAGTTGTTTTTTTACATTATGTTTAGCAGACTAAACGGCACAATGTGTTTTGGGTTGCAATTCTTTTTTTTTTTTACTTACTGGTCACAATTGATCAAAAGAGGCTGATGGTGGGCCGTGATGCACCGATTTAAATACAGTGTATCTCTTATTAAAACCCATATGCCCACTGTCCGCGGTTTAACAATTCAATGGAGACCTAGGCATTTTCTTTCTAAAGGGTATCATGTACAGACATATTGAACAGCTCCTATTCTACATCTATATTGAATTAACTTCTCTGTGTGGCGACCTTAACCATTGCTCTTCACTGAGAGTGCTATTGAGATGAGCGTGTGTGTCCCTGCCTGGGCACATGCATTTGTTTCCATTTTCTTTGGAGCGGCTGAGCATGCTGCAGTAAAGGAGCAGTATTAGCCGGTGGCCTTGGCGGAGGCTCAGCTCAGTTTTTACTGCTGCCTGGCTGCTGGATGTCTCTCAACAGTTCATTGAAAGCAAGTGGACAGGAGTCCTTGAGAGCAGTGTACACACTGTATGGAAAGTGGTTACAGGTCGAGGCTATGTCCGTGCCAGAGCCGCGCATGTGTGAGAGCCAGAGAAACGCTCTGTACACCATGTTTACTCACACTGCTTTATGCAAGGGCAGGATCCAAACCCACAGTCACCACTCATTCATTTAGCTCCGATGACAAATCTGTGCCCAAATTGCCTGCGTACGTAAAGAGTATGTAGGTTGCATTCATGTGACATCACATTCTGAAGAGCCTATAGTTTAGAATTGAGGTGGAGCTGCTCGTAATAATGTTAACTGTCAAAATGCAGATTTTCAGTCTTTGTTTGTTGCTAATTTCTCTATAATTCCTGGGCCAATCCACATGAAACAAAAAAACTGTCAAAAAGTCCAATATCTTCTCTGTCAGCACATATGAACTAACGTCTAATTATTTTCTCACAAAGGTGTCCAAAAGTGGAGACAATATTCAATTTAATTTCATGTGCATAACGTTGCCCAGTGGAATGGACTTTCAATCCTATAGACGGGAGCAACGAGAAGGTTAACGCCCCCTTTTCGGTGACACCAGAGGCTGGAGATTAATGGGGAAACATCGACTGAGATCTTCACATTTACATCTGAAAAATAACAATTTATGCGTTTTGTTTATTTGTCTAGTACAAGAGGTAAGCAAATCAAGAGATTTTTTAGAAGATTCACAGAGCGGACAGTTAATGTTTTAAAGTGGGCTAAAGTTAGCAGGAAGTTAGCATGTTTGGACTTATAATAACAATATGAAGTGTTTAGCCGTTCTAGTGGCTTAATTTGAATTGGATCAAATCCCACATTAAATTCAAATGCCCACATAACTGTGAGTATTTTTTCAGCTACTTATATTTCAATATTGCTTTGTTTTTGACCTATGAACGGCTAAACACTTTATATTGAAGTCCGAACATGCTAACTTCCTGCTAACTTTAGCCTACTTTAAAACATCAACTGTCCGCTCTGTGAATCTTCTACAGCAAAAAAATATTGATTTGTTTACCTCTTATATCAGACAAATATATAAAACGCATAAATTGTTATTTTTCAGACGTAAATGTGAAGATCTCAGTCGATGTGTCCCCATTAAACTCAATGTCACCGAAAAGGGGGCGTTAACCTTTTCGTTGCTCCTGTCTATCACTATCACATAATGATCAAGTATTGGTAATTTTCTTTCTGGAAATTTCTTTCAAAAACTGTTTCTCTCCCATAGAGTTGTATTGGCACCTGCTCATTGCATCTGAAATAGATACAGTTGTGCTCAAAAGTTTACATCCCCTGGCAGAATGTAGGGGATGTAAACTTATGCATTTCATAGAATATGAATGACAACACAAACACAAAAACCTTTATTTCACTCGTGGTTAGTGGTTGTGTGAAGCCATTTATTATCAAAAAACCTGCGCTTTTCAACTAGAAACTAGCCAAAAGTCCCTGATTAAAAGTTTACATAATATGCATCTTGAATCACACGGCCCTGTATTTCAGCTGAAGTGAGTTTTTCTTTGCTCCTGAACAATTTTCCTGGCAGTTGTTAATGGTCATGTAAACGTTAGATCAGGGACATTTGAGTAGTTTGTTTCATTATGATTTCAAAAGAGTAAACTCAGTTGTTTGGCAATAAATGGCTTTGCACAACCACTAACCATGAGGGAGGAAAAGATTTTTGTGTCATCATTCATATTCTATGAAAAATGCCCAAAAGATTAAAAGGTATGTAAACTTTTGAGCACAACTGTATATAACGTGAACGTAGCCTATTGGCCATTTTTTACCTTTAGAGACCTTCCTTAGTGCTTGCTTACCTGGCGGCACAGTAGCGCAGTGGTTAGCGCTTGCGCTTCACAGCTAGAAGGTCCCGGGTTCGATCCTGGGCTAAAACGGGGCCTTTCTGTGTGGAGTTTGCATGTTCTCCCCGTGTCTGCGTAGGTTTCCTCCGGGTGCTCCGGTTTCCCCTACCACCAAAAACATGTACAATAGGCAAGGATGAATGATGTCTGGGTGAGTGAATGTGGTGATTGGAGGGTCCGTTGGCGCATGATGTGTGCAGCCACACCTCTGTCGGTCTGCCCCAAGGGGCAGCTGGTTACCACTCGGGTGAATGTTAATCAACTCATGTAAAGCGCTTTGTGACTCTGTTTGTGAAAGGCGCTATATAAATAAAGCTCTTCTCTTCTTCTCTTACCCATTGCTTCTTGACATAAATTTGACTTTTAGAGAAGAACTTCTATTTCTTTTGTCAATTCACCTTTACAGAACTAAAAATAACCAAAAACTGATTGAAGTAAATGTGTGGCAATGGAATCTGCTGCTCAGATTCCTGATCAGAGATGAAGTTCCCTGTGCGTCCAATAGGTGTGAATCTCATATGTTTCTCATTATCGAGGGAAGATAAGTGCTAACAGCTTGTCTCTTACTTTTTCCCATCAGGTGCAGTGGCCAGTACTGAGGTGAAGATGCGCCTCCAGGAGTTTGTCCTCAATAAGAAGAAAGCTCTGGCTCAGCGGAGCCTCAACCAAGGAGGTCTCCCTAATGACGCCCCCTACTGGTACCGGTGAGCAGAGCGGCGGCTGCACCATCACACGCTGAGATGGCGCAGAGTGGAGATTAGCATGGCGCTGGCACTTAGCGCAGCTGGTGGCGTGCGATATAATGTCAAGCAGAGACTTGACATCATCACCTGCTTCACATGGATGGGAAATCAATACGACTCCTGTGAAGTTAACACGACAATGCACACTGATAGACAATTAAAACACCACGCTGCTGTCATGTCCCTGATCCTGTGTAATAGCGCTTCACAGGAGAGAACGGCACATCATTAAAAGTTTGGAGGGTAATTCTCTTCGCACTGCAGATGAATAATGTATTGGAGTGCGTTTCTCTGTCAGTGGGTTTCCTGTGCTCTTCACCTGCCACGTTGTATGAGCACAGTTATAAAACAAAGATGCACGCACACAAACCTGTGAGGGCAGGAGATTGAAACCTGATGATAGGGCTTTCACACTGTAATGTTTACCATTGCATCTCTACAGCTCCGTGCAGGTGTGTGTATGATGCATCTGACAGAAGAGGCATTCATCATTCTGTTAATAGTGTTGCTAAAACATGATAACAAATAAAATAGAATGTAACATGTAAATATACAGATTTTGGTATAAAGCTCTGGTTAGTTGTTCAGTCCTTTCCATATTAAGTCATGGTTTCGATCTTAGTTCACTAAGCCAAGCACTGACACAGAGGGCTGTTTCTGTCCTTCCCACAGTAAATCTAAATATTCTCCTGATGGAACGATCTGCTCACTCTTGGAAGAGACAAATGTGTGTACATCGACTTGTCAGGAACATGCAGTTGGGTGGAAGCCAACTCGGCTTAACTTTGCCTACAACAAGCACCTTATTCTGCTGGCAGTGAACAGATGGCAGAATGTGTCTGCAGCCTTGCCAAGGGATTTGCATGACGCTTTAATCATACACGTCCATGACAGCCATGAAGTTGGTTACTTTGTTGAGATTACTTCCTGGGTCACATGTCTGCAGGGTTATGCTGTATGGACTTGCTTGGCCTTTAGTGATTGTGAGTTTGCTTACACTGTGTTTGTGTTTCTGCAGCAAAACTCAGCACAGCTCTCTGGACCAGAGCTCCCCTCCACAGACGGGCATGAACACCTACAACCACCCAGTGCTGGGCGTCTACAACCCTCGCGACGACTTTCCCCTTCGAAAGACTGGTACTTCACACTCTCCATATTTAACTTTTTGCCTCATAATTATATCTATATTATGGCCCCAGCTGTGCAAGAGTTACAAAGAAGAGCTTAAAGAAAGCTCAGCTAAAATTAGTGAGACAGCATGTTATAACCTTTTTAGCACCTGGCATTTGATTGCGCTTTAATAGCTCCTTATGTGGCAGACTGTTTTTAAATCAGCAACTCCTTAATAGCAACAGATTGTGTCATTAATAACCTATTTTCATCCTTTAGAGAGTGACTACAGTAAGTTGTTTTCGAGATGTTTGAAATTACTGTTGATTATGGCTACTAAAGCTGAGTGCTTCCGACAGGTCTGATATCACGTGAGCTCGTCTACCGGGAGCACATCATTGAACTGTGCAACAATTACTTTTGAGACTCCCCTGGGCTCTATACTGGAGCCTGTATTGTTTACTATCCGGATGATGCTTCTGGGTCAAGCAATTCTCAGCAGCAATTTTTTCCCCCCTAACTTGTGTTGGTGGATTTATTCAGAACTAAATAGAGTCCTGTCTTTTCTTCATTCTACACATAGCACTGTATTGTACGCAAATGTAGATGTTCCAGATAAATTGGCAGGCGTGTGTAAGGATTTTGTGGAGAATGACAGTCGTGTGGAGTTGCCTGTGGAGAGTAGTGGTCAAGCATTGGTCAATATCAGTAAGAAGAGGAGGAAAGTTAGGGAATATCCATGGGTAGGGGTGAAAGCGGTTTAAATCGAGATGTAGGTGTCACACTATGAAATTGCTTGACGGAATTTTGGCTAGCTTGATTCACTATTTAAGCCTGCTCAGAGTCTTGTTTGGAAAAATTCTTGAGGTCGGGCCTGGAGGGAGTATCGGTTTCTTATTAAAAGCAGAGCGAAGGAGGTGGCAAAGGTGTGAATCTAGTGGCACAATGAGCAATGGTGCACGATTAGATGATTTAAAAGAGTATGTTCAGAGGTACAATAGTAAAAGAATTGTCCCTGGGGGGTCCTCTTGACTTCCATTGGGCGGGTGGGTTGTGTGTGGCTGCCGTGTTGAGCAGAACCTGTGCCACCCGGTGATATTTGCCCACAGCGATGACGTGCTTTGCGGGGTTTACTTATGGTAATGCCAGCCCGGGAGAGGTTAGAGACGCTTTTATATCGCCGCTTGGCCATAAACTACTGCGCTGGCACCCAGGGCTCCCAGCAACGGTCACAGGACGACAGCAGGCTTTTGTTTGGCTCCTTTTATATGCACATCTAATCCTTACAGGCGAGGGGCACTAGTTGAAAATAAAACGTGCACTTTTATTTTGGTTTTTATTAGATGCTTGTTATATAAGTGCACAATGAGCTAAATCTCGATGATATAACATAAATTGCAAATCTTATCACAATTGTAAGTATTTTTTTACAAAATGCTGGAGCCCTACAATGAGCATGTTAATTTCACAAGATGTTTGAAGAGGTCTAAACTCCAGGGGCTTATTTTCTGGATCATACCTCTCAAACCAACTGTAGCATTTGCAAATAGCTAAATTAAATAGCAAGTTTTCTGTCCAAGCTTCACGTATTATTTTCCGAGCATTCTTCATTTGTGGAGCTGGAAATGGAGAGATGCATGCGTTTGAGCCTGAACCAGCTTCATGTTTAGGTCATGACATGCCTCCATTCTACAAACATGGCACAGAGAGAAAGACATGGGAAAGTTCAAAACCTCCTGACTCGCATGCCACTTTGTCGGTGTCAGAGCACATCGTCTTTTCAGTGGTTTTGGAGCCTAAATGGGGCACCGCACTTCACACGGGCACAATGGCACATCCGCCGACTGGTCGGGCACATTAGCGGTTGTCACTTGATGACAGGACGGTCCCACACGGACATGGGCACAAAAGAAACATGCGAGCGGCCCAACAGAGCGTGTTGTGTGATGATTGTATGTGTTCTCTATAGCACAGGACAAGGGCCTTATATTTCTCCAGTTCAAATTGGGGTCACATTGTTTTAACATTAGCACAACATTGTTATTATGTTGTTGTTTTCCTTTGAATAGCCTGATATCTTTTTACCGACGAAAATACGTGTCCAAAAGGCTAAGTTAGTATTTTACAAAACTGCTGACTCTTTACACAATCGCTCAGGGATTCAAAACGGTACTAGGTAAAACTTATTTTGTTTTTTTGCCTCTGTGTCTAAATAGAACCTGGAGGGCAAAAGGAGCATGGAGTTACATTTGTGCAAAAATTAGCTAATCTATGGGGTAACATTTTTATACATATATTTTTTGTTTTCCAAAAGATGCAAAAATATGAAGAATAAACACAGATGGCTCATAGCAGGTCAGGTTTATAGAAGCATACATTACTGGAATAATAAGTGCATTAGTTCTTCTGAGAATGTCGACCATATCCAAGTAAAATTGGTACTGCGTGATATCCTTAACTGAATTGAAAATCAAAGGGAATCGTGAATCGAATCAGGCCCTTGTGAATCGAATCGATGCCCAGCCCTAGTTGGTTAAGCGCTTGTGTAGCCCACACCGTCACAGTGCGTGTCCTTTTGTGCGTGTCTTTGACCGGCTGATGAAACTGTGGTATCCAAAGATTATCAGAGAACATGAACATAATTTTATTCTCATTAAATAAAGCTAAATACAAGCTGCCAGAGCCGGTGCCAAATTTCATTCATCAACATGGTGCTTCCCTTAAGATACTATTTAAAACTTGAATCGTGCTCCGGTTGCAGTGTGCCAGTTATCTCAGTGATAATGTAATTTTCTAACGAGGAAATAGACTCTTAAACCTTATGGACACACGACCAGAAAGTTTAGCTTAACAGTCATCTTCTGTATCAAACTCATTTTGAGCCCTTTTGACCCATGCGTCCGTTGTATGCCGTGGCCTACATTTCTGAAAGGCTTTTGCATAATTCACCATCCATTGTGTGTAAAAATCTAAAAGTCAAATGTGTTGCATCAGGGACACAGAGCCTCAGAACGCTCTTATCGGTTTTGTTGCAAATTGGTTTTTCATCTTTGGACGACGTGATTCCATCTGGACCAGCGTCTTCCTCCCACTGTGTGCTGCTGCTAGGGATCTCACCATTCTACGCTTTTGAGTCACGATTGTGACTCAACTATTGCGATTTTACGATTATTCCTGATTATCGGAATTTAAAGGGAGAATTTCTCAAAATCTTACAAAAAGTACTGTCCAAAATTCCACACAAAAAGAAACCAGGCATTATATGTACATTTATTGAATTGTTGTTTTAGTTAAAAACCTGTTAAAAATAAATTTCACAAAAGATGAATTTCATGTGCTTGTGGTTTCACTTTGGTTCTTATTGGTGTTTTGCAGTGGTGCATGGTTCTTTTGGGACTCTTCCTTGGCGATGTTATGCAATTATCAGCAAAGATAATTTATAACCTGGCAAGAGCCAGATAGACATTGTGTAGCACTCGTAGTTGAGTTCTCCACAATATCAATCTGGAACCGCTCCAAACGAATCCGTTCGGAGTTTCGCTCGTAGTTGTTTGTTAGATAGCAGCTCTGAGCTTTATATCATAATGTCGTTAAGTGGTTTTTGCATTTTTTTGTAGCACGAGTTTGCAGGTTGAAGGCACCTTAACCCACACTGCCTTATTTTCGAAACAAATGTTTGTTTTGCTCGGCACCTGCTGCTTTCGTCGCTCCGTCCCACACTTTAGCGGCTCGGGGCAAGATGGATTCACGTGTGTTTGTGATATCACAAATACCGCGAGAATTCAGCTTGCAGGCAAGGTTAGATGATTTACCTTGAGTCCTAAAATTCTCACCATTAACCTACCGTGAGCTTTTATAACCACGGTAATCGTAAAACTGGTTAATCTCGACTAGGGATGCACCGATACCAGTATCGGGTATCGGGCCGATAACACCTGCTTGTACTCGTACTCATTAATGTGGCTCCGATACTAAGGGACCGATACCAATTGACTTGCGCTGCACCTATGAGCGCAGTAGCAGTGCAGTGAGCGCACCTCACAGCAGCTCAACAGACTGAAGAATTGAGGAAATACAATACTCCACACAGACCTGACTTTATTACAGACTCATTCCCTAAATCTTTTTATGCTGAATTTAACCAGTGCTAAGTGTTTACTTCAGTAATGTTGACAAAGGCAGCGCTAATGTTGCTA
>OMNZ01106021.1:0-50173 GCA_900303255.1 Lesueurigobius sanzi | reverse complement strand
CCAGGGCTCTGCAACCTTCAGCCCGTATCAAACCAAAAGAAAGCCGTAATAGACACTCTTGTAAAAGAGTGTCCTGGCTAAGAGGCAGGAACACAGCAGTACACAAAGTCACATACACATACAGTACATACACATACAGTTCATCTTTTAATTGCTAGTTTGGTGATGAATACTGTAAATAAATACATTCAAAGTACTATTTTAATGGGAAATCATAGAAGAAAATGTTTGTATTAGAAGAAAATGTCAGGTCATTTGTCACTGGCTTCATTCTGGATCAGACATAGCCTATACTATTGCAGCTCATCTCATATGAATAAACTACACTTTATTTCCATCTAAGATCAAAAGAGCCGCATCAGAGGCTTGAAAGAGCCACATGTGGCTCTAGAGATAGTGGTTGCCTATCCCTGGTCTAGCACCGAAGCACATCTCTGACATGTTAGAGCCGCGTGAACCATCTCGGGCTCTGAGAACCTCAGGGAGTGGTCTCCTGCTGGTTGCCAGAGTCAGGACTAAACATGGTGAAACAGTCTGCCAGAAGATGTGAGTCAGGCCTCAACTCTGACAATGTTTAAATCCAGGCTGAAAACAGTTCTTTTTAGCTGTGCATATGGGAACTGGAAGTATTTTATCTGCACTCTTCGCTTTTAATGTAATTATTCACTGATTATATGTTTTATTGATTGATTTTTAGCTGCCTTCTTGTAATTTTATGGGATTGTGAAGCACATGTGTATGAATTAGGCTCAAAATAAATTTGCCTTTCCTTGCCTTAACACATTACTGGTCTGTATATTGAATTATCATATTCTCTCTCTCTCTCTCTCTCCCTCTCTCTCTCTCCTCTCTTTGCTGACATAGTTTTAAAAGTCATCCAAGGTTACTATCACAGCTTATTATTATACTGTATCTTCAAATGGCATCTGTCCAACGCGTTTAGGTTAATAAACACTAAAATCGAGATGGCCATCCGCTGTTTGTAAAAATCTACGTCCTCTGTAATAGTCCAGGACAGTTCCTAGTTTACACAAATGGAATCTGATTGAGAGAGGGATGAAGTGTGTCCTTGTACAATCCAAACACTGCAAACTAGACCAATGACAATATCTGGGTGGACAGTGGAGTGTCCGACAGAATTACTTTCAGTGCAGCCGAATATTCATAATTGGCCAGCGCAGGGGTTTGGAGGGTGGAGGGTACCAGGGCCTTGACTGCTGACTGTGTGTGAAATGCCAGCGTTAGACTGCTCCTCTTGGAACCCCTGGGGGCATGGAGAAGTGGGTCTGCTGCTGCTGCCTTCACTGTGCCATCAAAACAATGTGGAAAAATACTGTACAGCGGGCACAAGTGGCACAAGTTGAAGAGCGGTGTGGGGGGAAATGCTTGTTGTTTAGAGGACTCGTTGTCATTTTGAGACTAAACATGCTACATTTACTCACTGGGAGAAGATATGAGCACAGTTTGTTTTCGATAGATGCATGTAAGGAGCATTTAACACGGGATTAAAGGATTTTGGAGTCCACATGAAGCGACCATTGAAGGAGTAGCTTATAATCAACTTTTTAGTCATAAGATCAAAAGGGACATATCCAATATCTTTACAAATGCAAGATCAAAGCTGTTCCTTGGCTGTTTACTACAAAGGTTAGGTGTCTTGTTGCAGAATCACCTGACACATGAATCACTTAAAAACATAGTGCGTTTCAGTTTTAAAAGAAATAATAGACAGCACAGAGAAAGAGGAGAGGTAACTCAGGCTGCTGTACTGTATCTCCCAGCAACATTTCATCCTCTTGTGTGTTTGTGTTATTTTGTTGCTTTAAAAAAAAACCTTAGTCTTAACACCTCTGTGCTCTTCAGAGGTGTGGCACTGTGCAGGCTGATTGAAATCTAATGTTTCTGTTGACATCTGCCTCCCCAGCTGTCACCGCTGCGCTGCTTGTAATTACTGCCGCCGAGCAAAGGCACGGGTGGGTGGCCCAGACACCTTGTCCTAGCCCGGCCACGGCAAACGGCACACGGCTTTAATGCGCACTGACACGCCATACCGCAGCCTGCTGCTCTGACCCCCAACCAGCTGACCACCACAGCCCCCGTACAGAGAGTGTCCCAAATTTACCCATTCACACGCTGTCATCAAGGCTCGGGTGTGGCGGCTGCAAATTGCTACATGGAAGAATACATGGAAGAAAAGGAAAGACACTGGCTTTCTTTCTCTAAATAATGACCTGCCACACATTCATGTGGTAAAGGTGGGTGAAGGGTTTTGCTCAAGGACACAACAGCAGTGTGCATTATCAGTAAGTAGGATTGAACTGCCACCCAGAGGGTTAATTAGAATAATCTACCATTTTGAGATAAGGGTTTTGAGACTGAATGAAAAGAACATTTAATTGTTCAGAGATGTCGGAGCCCTCAAAAGAACAATAGCCTGCTTCGCCTATAATTACTATACATTTGATACATTTAGTATATAGACAAATGCAGTTTTTCATAAAGTTTGGACAGGAGCAGCAACTATACTGTGCTTCCAAAATTAATTTCTAGAATGTTCATCCAAGTTTGTTTTATTAAAACAGATGAGAAGATGAGGCCGCTGGGATAATAGCCAAACAAACAGCTTCAAAAGTGTAAAGTTACTTTGTCAGTAGTTTTTGTTTTTATGAAATGTATTGGTTACAAAAGGCATAGACCAAGGACAACATTTTGGCACAGAGAAAAAAAAAGATTTTGGCACAAAAACAAAGAATCGGTTTGTTTTGTTTTTTGTCATGGTAACATTGAGTTATTCCCATGCACCTCAGACAACTACTGTTGGTGGTACTGTAGAGGTGAATGAAAAAGTAAATAACTGTAGCCTACTTGTATCTGTGCCAATGTATAATAGGTACATGTTGTAGGGTACAGGCTCTGGCTGCCTAGCGATTATTTGGGTAATCGATTAATCGAGGAAGGTCCCGGGTTCGATCCCGGGCCTCTCTGTGTAGAGTTTGCATGTTCGTGTCTGCATAGGTTTCCTCCGGTTTCCCCTACCACTAAAACATGTACAATAGGCAAAGATGAATGAGAGTGCTTGAGAGTACAAATGTGGGACAATGGATGGAAATTAGCCCATGGCTACAACCCGGACTCATGCATTACATGCATGAGTCTCATGTGTGTTCATTAACATGCACTGTCCCAACCAAATAAACAAAAGGTTGTAGTACACGGAAATAGTATTTTTGAATAAACTTTTTGCCACATGAAGCTGAAGCGACGCTGTGTGAGTGATGGTAAACTTAAAGGTAATGTCTGTACAAGTTTCACCATATGTGAACATGCCAATCCTCATTTGAAAACCCACAACCTGTAGAATTCAGTCTGGGATTGTGAAAGTGAGAGAAAGAGAGTTCTTCTATATTTATTTCCAAACTGGGTTTGACGTAGGATCTGGCAACTGTCCTACTCTGATTAGATAATGGTCACTAATATGTACACCATAAACTTATATACCTATACCTTTAGAGAAACAAATATTTGTAATCAAAAATACATTTGCTCTGTTGCTTGTATAAACCGCGAACGATTAATCGATTAAAATAGCTGACTGTTTCAGCTATTTGTGAAAGTTGTAGAACGTTCAGATGGGGGCAAGAACCAGTGTTTATCGTAGTATAGTATTTTGATTCCAAAGGAATGCCTATGCCAAAACAATAATTCATATTTAGTGAGAACTACATGTTCAATGTAACTTTTATCATCTTGAGACATGATCTACCATTTGGGAACCACAGCGTGGACCAAAACATCAGGGCTGCTGGTCTTTTCTCTCTACCTTTTGTAGACATGCAGACACTTTGGATGTGTTTAGAGACATTGCTGGATACCTCTTTTGAATGGGCAGTCCTGTAGTGTAGAAGAGTGGTGGTTTTGCTTGATGTATGAAATGGCTGTGATTTATGGTGTTCTGGCGCCCTCACAGTTAACATGTGGTCACTGCACTACAAAAAGGGGTGCTACTATTTAGTGGCGGTTTCTCACAAACAGGGAGAAATGCCTTTCACCCCGATGCTCCTCCTCTTCTCTCCCGTGTAGCCTTGCTCCGTTGGCACACACATGCGAAAACTTGCCATACCAGTAATTTGAGGCCACTGGAATCCTGTGCGTGCGCCGTCGGAAAACAACATGGCAGACGATGGCGACCAATCTCCCAAAAGACGCGACGGGATTGTGGTAATTACATGAAACAAAATGTGCAAAAACCTCAAAGGGAAAGTTGTCGCATCCCTGCACTCTCAAAATAGAGCGCAACGTGCAAGCTGTAGTGGCCACTTGTAGCTTTACGCACAGAAAAATGTGACGTAATGGGAGTCAATAGCAAACTAACTAACATTCTTACTTTTTTCTCAGATTGAGGATGACTGGTCAGGCTACAGTTTAGACTTGTTCAGCTACCCTGCGCACTACGCCGGGGATTTAGACTGTGTCTTCATCCCGCATGGAGTCATCATGGACAGGTATAGCCTCCAACGAGGACATCATGTGCCCCCCAGATGTTTCTGCTGCTTCCTTCCTCGCACCAGTATAGGGAATGATAATACTGTTTTCAAAGTCTACACTCTTTAAGTTATAATTTGAAGTGGGAAAAACAAAACAACAGATGTTCCTTTGGAGTCTGTAATTTGGAAACAGAATTATACTGTAGCTGTGTGTTTGTTTGCATCTAAATTGGCTTCAAAATAAGATAATAAAATGTAAAAATACAGAAGATGATATCCATAATGAATAGCTTTGCATATAAAATGTGTGATTATTGTCCATAATTAAAACAGCATGTAAATAATACTTTCCACTTTTCCAAACAAGAAGTGAATATTTTTAGTATCCAAGCCAGTGATTAAGATGAGCATTTGTTACAATGCAACGATGTAAATCTAGTGTAAAGTTCACAAAGTAGCCCAATGGCCGATGGTGTTTTTTTAGGACTACATTATAGTGTGGAAACTTGCAATATACATTTAAGGTGTGCAATATTGCGTTGTTATAGCAATATTTTACTACACTGTTTCAACACGCAACTGCAAGTATTTTTTTCTCAGCTAATTGTCAAAAAACACTAAATCAGAAACAAAATACGATTAAAATGGAACTAAATTCCATCACAAATCTCCATTGACTCAATGCAGTGTCTGAAAACAAAACCAACATCTATTTCTATCACACTTTTGCCTCTATAGGCAGGTTATCATAGTAGTCAAAAGACATTTCGTCACAATTTGACATCACAAAGATCCTCTCAATCCAAATGATAACCACTCAAAGTCCAATGCATTTCAATGGCGGAGAGCAGTGTTTTCACCAACGCTTGATATGTCGGAATTGTCAATAAATCCCATTGTGACTTATTGTGACTTCATGCGAATATTGCATCACCTAATATTGCGATAAGATATTTTTTGTGCTGTACTGTATTATGTAGCCCTAGTGCTGACATTTCTTTTTAAAACTCAGAGAGTGGCTCGTTGCTCTATAATGTTCAGGTGTAGAAAAAATAGTAAAGGGTGCTCTTGGAACAAAAGGGATCAAAGTTTACAATAAACTGCAGATCCAGGCACTCCAATAAAATATGAGCAGCACGAGGAAAGCACTTAAAAGGCCTTTATTTAGATCAATCAATCAATCAATTTATTTTTGTAACGCCCAATATCATAACAAAAGTCATCTCAAAGGTCGGTATGGACAAAAACAAATCAATATCAGACATCAATAATGATCAAAAATAAGTCACACACGAATAGAATGTCACACACGAATGAAATGTCTGGACCAGATGTAATGTCCCGTGAATAAGTAAATCACTTAGAGTAACAAGCTTAGAGTATCCCCCATCCTTAGACCTTCCTCTGCGGCGAGGAAAAACCCCCAAAAAACCAGAAATCACATGGTAAAAAAAATGGAGGAAACCTCGGAGAAAACCAATTTAAAGGAAAGATCCATTTCTCTTGGACGGATGGGCTCGTGGAGAAATGGCCTAGCCAACATGTTTCGACCCAACTAGGTCTTCATCAGGGCTAAAATTGACATTACTGACATTTCTTGTTGCATCCTTGGGCAAGACCCATCACCCCTCTTCCATGTACGATTGGTGATGGTAGGTGAGGCTGTTGACTTGACTCATGGAGCCACATTTCAGTCATTCAGTCATATACAGTATGTTTTCATGACAAAAATGTCCAGCCATTCCTAAATAATGTTCCCATAACAACTTTCAATTTCCAACAACTCGTGGCGCTGACTTCATGTGTTGTGCTTTTATCTTTCTCAGGACAGAACGCCTGGCCCGTAACATCATGGACGACCTGGGGGACCATGACATTGTGGTGCTGTGTGTGCTGAAGGGAGGATACCAGTTCAGTGTGGACCTCGTGGACAGGATTAAGGCCCTGAGCTGCAACTCCAACCACTCCATTCCCATGAGAGTGCACTTCATCCGTCTGAAGAGCTACCTGGTGAGGGCCCTGTGAGACACTCAATACATTTTCAGATGTATTTACTTTAAGGACGACGCATGCAAATGTGTGTGTGTACATTTGACAGAATCGATTGCGTTCACATTTTAGAGTTTGATTTCAGTTGGAGCAGGTGCCAATACAAGTCTATGGGATAAATAAAATTGACAAACGCTGTACCTGATCAGTATTTGATAGTGATTGGATTCACAAACCTGCCATATTATTCTTACAGCTGAAAGTCCTTGCTACAGGTCAAGATCATGCACATGTTTTTGAATATTGTTTCTACTTTTGGACGCCTTTATGAGAAAATAATAAGACCTTAGTTCATATGTGCAGACAGAGAAAACGATGGCCTTTGTGACAGTTTTTGTTTCATGTGGATTGGCCCAGGAATTACAGAGAAATTAGCAGTAAACTAAGACTAAAGTTCAGCATTTTGACAGTTACCAGCATATAATTTCCAGATGCCCACCACCTCAAGAATATTTTTTCACTAATCTAACCTAACAAACCTTTCGCAACCTAAAAGCACAGTAGACACAAGTAGATTCAGTCAGATTCATTGGAAACTGTCTGTCTAGATTAGAAGTATGTATTCATAATTTGTACTTTAGAGAGCAATCTGAAAAGTTGTAAGTGTTATTACTACTACTACTCTTACTACTGCTATACAAACCCTTGCCCTTATACAGTATTAATGATTACAGATTATTACTTGCAGTATTAAATGTTCTCAAATGGACTCAAATGTGTGTATAATTCTGACAGTTTCAAGTGCTTATTGCTGCTTCTTGGTTTTCCTCAGAATGACCAGTCCACGGAGGATCTACACATAGTTGGAGCAGATGATCTGTCATTTCTAACAGGAAAGGTAAAATTACATGTTACATAAGACAAAACATAAAACAGATGTGACAGAGAGAGACAGACAGAGAGAGAGAGAGAGAGAGAGAGAGAGAGGACTGTTTACTCAAGTTTTATCACTCAAAGAGCGTAGTGGTGTAGTTTGGCCTGAAGAGGGCAGCCTCTCTATGTCCATATACTGAGCCATATTCACACACACTTTTATTACATGTTGAGTGTGTCTATGAATATTGCAAGTTAGGTCGGATTACTCATCTTCAAATGAAATAAAGGGAAGTAGCCAACACCCAGTAATGCATTACAATTAAGTTTCACATGGCTAAGAGTCCGTCTGCTACATACTTTTCTGTACCAATAATATTAACTGAGGTAGTCAATCATTTAAATGTATTAATAATTCAAATCAAGATGAAAATGATGATAGGTTTAGGTTGCAGATATTTGACCCCTTTAAATCTAAAATGATTACTTATTTTTTATGAATTTGGTGCGATAACTTCAGGAGTTGGATCTATACATTTACAACGAACCTTTGTGTCAATCAATCAATCAAACTTTATTTATAAAGTGCTTTTCATACAAGGTGCAACTCAAAGTGCTTTACAGATAAAAACACATTAAAACAGATCATTGTGTGTGGAGCTCGCTTATGCACTGTTTTTATCTCAAGGCATCTGTATATATTAAGTGTGCATGTATGCACACAGATCCATTACATAAGTGGTCAAGCAGGAGTCTACAGCTGTACATTTTTGTAGTTATTAAAAATCAGCTGATCTGAATACTCCTGGTCCTACACTGTAATGCCACGTACACTGGCTGTGGATGCCAGAAACATGAAAATACTAGGAGGCAGAGGGCTCACATCAGAGGACATAATATTTTAAGTTTGAGGAAATTTTGAAGGCTGTCCTTAATTTTGAAGGATTGAAAATCAAAAACATCGTCATCTTTTGAGAGTTTTACACAAGTTTTAACACAATGTAGTTTCCAAATTCATGTTCCATGATTCGGCTCACAAATTATATTTAGATTTGCATCCATTTATCCTGTAATCTGTGTTTTCTTACATACAAAATAAAATACGAGGTATATTTTTAAGAGATTAAAAATAAGGATAAAAATGGCTCACAGTGATTCTTCGCACCCCTGTCCTTCAAAATGACTGAGAAAAATGCTCCCAAACGAAACATCTGTCTCACATACATATACTATTTTAAGCTCCCTTGTGAAATCCTTGAATTGTTCTTGTGATGTAACACCCAAACAATTTTCGATACTTCCTCTAAATGAACCCAAAGCTTTGATAAAAAAGAGAGAGTTATCTTTAGTGACTAGAGGTTACTAAAGGACGAGAGGTGTGTTACAGAAGGGCAGTAGGGAGTTGAAGTATTATGATGTTTTGTGGGCTTACTGTGAGCGTAACAATGCCAAGACAATGCATGCCGTCATGCTTGACTGAATCTTTTGTTTAAATAGCGCATACATGAGTGGTATAGCTACAGAACAGAGGCTTTATCATGTGCAAAGAAAAAAAAATAGATTCATATAAATAGTACACAGTTGTCTCTAGTTGATTAGCGAAGCATTTGCAGAATTGAAACTATTTCTTTGTGCCTTTCAACGCGCTGTACAGGATTTCCAGAGCGGATGGTCGAGGTAATTTACTTCCTTGTAACACTGCTAGCAAAAAAACAAAACAAAACAGAAAGCATTAAATGTAGTGACAGAATGAAATTAACATGACTGACATAGTCTTGGAGGTTCCTTATTTACACCTCCTTCCACCTAAAACATACCTCTAGGCTAGGGGTCGGCAACGCCAGGTCTGGGGCTAAATCTGGCCCTTCTGCATATAACCTTTGGCTCCTCAATATAATTTTGAGAAGTATTCTTACTCGCATCAGAGATCAAATAGTTATTAAAGTACATAAAATACCTCGGTTCCTTTAAAGTTTCCTCCCAAACTCCCATTAGGTGTTTCAGTCTATGATAATAACCTTAATCATCTTTAAGGATATGAAATCACTACTGAACTGTGAAAATGACTCAAAGAAAGGTCAAATATTCTTATTTAGAGAAAATTAAACCTATTTTCAGATTTGTTTTTTCCAGCGTTTACTCCACTTTTGATTTATAGTGAACATTGTCGTTACCAGACAAGCTCCAATTCAGATACTTGACCATCTTCCCACGTTTTGATGTTGAAATGTCTTTCATTCTACCCGCTATATGCCACTATGAAGGTGTAATCTACGCTTTCCCTTCACCTGCCTGTGGCCACATTTCTATGCTCTACATAACTTTTATGTTTTCCCTTTGACATTTGTTCATAGTTGATCAGTGTAGATACCAATGATTTGTGTGTTCCAATTCTAAATAGTACTCTGCTTTCTGTCTTTCCTCCCCTCCCTCCTGAACACGCTCTCATAAGAATGTACTCATTGTCGAGGTAAGTCAACGATCACAGCTTTTTGTTTCCCAATTACTCTAGCAAGCATAGATTTTAGCCTGATTGAATGAGCAGAAGCACCCAGTTAGCTGAGGTGTCTTTGCATTTTGCACCCTCATTGATTCTGACTTCATGTTGTTGCAATCCATTACTAACCTTTCTTATCGGAGGTGAGATTACACTGTTGTTTACATGTCTACATTGTGGCTTCCTCTATTTCTCTAGGCCATAGTCGGCACCGGGAAGACTATGAAAACTCTCTTGAAGCACGTGGAAGCCTTCAAGCCCAACATGATCAAAGTTGCAGGGTAAGTTATGGCGGCAAAAATATTTTAAACAAAACCAGCTTGGCTTTCCTTCGTGACTCCATTTCCTCTTTGTAGTCTAGACGACGGCAAAAAAAAGTGTTACCATACAGCTTTATTAAATTGCCCTCTGTACAGCATGTGGCACTTCCTTTGTCTATTTTTTTTTTTCACAGACTGCTGGTGAAGCGAGTAGCACAATATTCACCCTGGCTTCCTGATTGTACGTATCATTGGGACTTTATTGCTTATTAGTCAATGCCTCAGTCAATTCAGACAATAAAGTCGGTGAATCAGGGATGATTTATTTCTCTTTCAGATGTCGGTTTTGAAATTCCGAACCGTTTTGTGGTCGGATACGCCTTAGACTACAACGAGTATTTCAGAGACCTCAACGTAAGTACATTAGCCAAAGGTACATCAAAGAGGCATTGTTTCTCAGTTATTCACTCTTAGTAAAACCTTAGAAAATATATAGTATTGAGGCATTCAGGGCCGGCCCTAGCCCATAAAGCGGACTATGCCGTTGCTTAGGGCTCCGAGACCATGAGGGGGCCCCAAAAAGTGTTTTCTTTTGGAAACATTGTTGGGTTAAGAAATGACAGATTGACTGCTGTATCATATTTTGTTGATAAGTTAATTATCTATCCAAAAGAATACTAATGTCTTGAGGGCCCCAAGACAAAATTCTGCTGGGGGCCCCAAAAAGTGTGATAAATTAATTATCTATCCAAAAGAATACTGATGTCGTGGGGGCCCCAAGACAAAATTCTGCTTCGGGCCCTGTGAAGGCTTGGGCCGGCCCTGGAGACACTAGTTAAAATTGACAAGAAATAATCCAGGATCGAAACGGGACTAAACCAACAATACACTAGATGTCGTTTTGAACAAGAAATCAAACCAAACAAAATATATCATCCTGAATAATCCAGTACAAAACCTGTCTAATCCGGGATTACAAGAACTAAAACCAGCTAGAGCTATGAGCAAAACCAGGTCCAATTTACTAGTGCTAAACTGTTCCAAGACCTAATAAGGACAGTTTTGCAATTTGTATTCTGTTAAATCCAATGTAAATATCATTACTCAAGTTGAAAGTATACATATTCATTGAGGATTTTTACAATCATTACCACTACAATTCCTGTACAAACACTCCATTTTAGGAATTGACCATATGTTCAGTGTTTTTGCCAGGTTTAGATCCCCAATGTGCGCAAAGTCATCTCCATTATAGGCTAATAAACCCGACCAAATCAGCTCCGCACCATCCCAAAAACCGCCGCGATCAAGAATGATTCAGGACTAAATCCTATTTTGCCAGGAGCAGCGCATGTACCTTCAATCTACTCGTGCCACAACTTGAGAACTATAGCGCCGTGGGGATTTTTAATATTACTTCTACTTGCCTTTCAGCACATTTGCATCATCAGCGAGAGTGGAAAGTTGAAGTACAAGATTTAAAACGGGGGGGGGGGGGTCATGCAAAAGATGAGACTGCCACACAGATGTCGTCCAACAGCCAGGCCGGGGACACGCCACACGAGACGCCACTGCCTTACAGCTGCTATCGAGACACTTGATCTCAAAGCATTTCTGTTTTGATTTAACATTCCTTTTGGCTTATGGCTCAACAATAGGCATAGGACTTAAACTGGAATTTGACTAACACCACAGGAGTTTTATTTTTTTTTATAGGAGACTATTTTAGGAACAGACTTGTCTATAACTCAGGAAGTGTTGTTGTGGTCCATTTCACTGAAATTCCATATGTTTACATTTTAGATAATAAATAGTTGTTTTGATAAGCTGTCGTGTCTTTATTTTTATTGCTACATAAAAATGGCATTCCTCCAAGTTTAGAAACGAGTTGTGCTCTGACTCTCTTGTCCATAGGGGTTTCACTGTATTGCATTTCTCCACTTATCAGATTAAATGACATTTCCAACCGTTACAGGGCCAAAATAGCATCATAGCCTACAAAAACAGGCCTGAACCTCATGTTACTATTCTAAAGTTATAAAATGGGTTAACGGAAAAGTGAACTTGTCGAGAAAACAATGGATGGAGACGCTTGTTTAAAGCTGCAGTCCTCTTTGTATATACCTGACACATGACTCCCAGACTTTAAGCAAGGAACGGCGAGGGCTGCGACAACAAAACCACCTTTCTCCTGAGAGAGTACTAGGGGATTACATTAAATTGACTTGGTGACCTTTTAACTGAAATTGGCCATACAAAGATGCTATTATGAAGCTCAGTGCAACCGTGTAGGGCAGGCTATAGGTTACCTCATGAAGTTTAGAAAGAAGAAACAGGGGGACTGGATGTTTTTGTTAATTTGAACAGCAGTACCTCGTCTTATGGACAAGTTTGGTGGTATTTTATTTTTTAACTACTAAGAGTAACTCAATGTTCTTGAATGTTGAGTCTGTCTATTAAAAAATAGAAGATCTTTTACAATTAAAGTATTGTATGATGATCCTACTTTCTAGCTAAAGTACAGTTCTGCTTGTGCAATTGCCTATGCCTTGGCTACTAAGACTATTGTCATTTACCACAACTTTACCAACTTGGCTACACTTTTGTCTCACGGTTTTAAACACTGACCCATTTAGACAAAAATGAAGTTATTTTAGTGATAAAGTGTGCAGACAGAGTGTTGTGAAAGTCATCTCCCTAAAATGCCCTCTGTAACAAAAGCTGCCAATCCCAGGAACAGGTGGCTCCTTATGTTGGGGGGGATAAAGGAGGCATTTGTCTGGGTCCTGGGAAAATCTTTATCGGTCTTCAGAGGTGGACTTTGTTTATGAAGCCCAACATTTAGGCTATTTTAAGAGCAGTGTGTTATTAGTTAAGGCGTGAGAATAGAATTATAATAATCTTTGTTCATCTGATTCCCCTTGGTCATGTAGGCCTAGACATTTTTTTTCTTTTTTTTTTTTTTTTTTACTGATTCAGCAAAAAAAAACTTTGGTGAAGAGGGACAGCCGAATGTCCGTCCACACATCAGCTCGCATGCCACCAACTCGACCTCACTCTGAACTGAAACATGTGACTCTTGTTCTGCCGTGTTGTTTATAAATCGAAAGTGAACAGCACTGTGGAGAGGAATGTTAATTGATCACACATCTCGTCCCACTTCATTTTAACACTCCGCGCTCACTCGCCGGCAGAACTTATCGGAAAAAAAAGCCAAAATACTCCACCTCGTTAACTTAGCAGTGTAGCGCCTGACTTGTAACCCCGAGCGTGATTGGTCCGCTCAAATAGAACGCGGCCTGTGATTGGCTCAGAGTGTCCTGTTGACCGAAGGTGGACTCCCAGAGAGCAGGGATCGCTGGAAGCAAAAAATTCCTGCTACAAACTGCACCATGCGCCTCCCATGAGTGGGCTTGGAGTAATCACCGGGAAGTTTGTATGCGAAGATATTTCCAAATAATGAAGACGCCTGTTCACTGTGGAGTTTACACTGGATGAGCCCAGTTTTGGGGTATTTTTTTCCCATGGATAATTATTACCGCTCGAGCCCAGAGTAATGACGCCTCCTAAACTACACAGGTAACTTTGTTTAAACTCCATTGGCTAGCATTAATGCTAACTACACTCGTAGTAATAGCGCGTTCACGCTGCTTACTCCTCTGTTTATTGGCTTTGCGCTTTTCTTAACTTTTTACGCTAGATGTAAAGAAAACAAATCGGGACATGATCCGCCTTTTCGCGTTTTTATCCTTTAGTAGTTTGGTTTTGAAGAGCCACTTTTGTTGCTCGTTTGAGAACAACAGGGCGCTACACTCTTCGTATTCACCGTCGGTTCTAAACAAGAAATATTCGCTTTTGTAGATTACAAAGTTGCGCGTTTTGTCTAATAATAACCCCGTCATTACTTTTTCTTGTTTCATAGCCTTTTTACACTGTGTTTTTGTTTTGTGTGTTGTACTACAGACGTAGCTCGCCCTGCCTCCCTCTGTCTGTAGTCCACTTGTTGCTTGCCATTCATTATGTAGTGTTGACTCTCCACGTTGTTGTGGCTCTGCTTGTTGATGACCAGCACAAAATTGTTGTTTAGTGAATAATGCAGCGCCTATTGTGTTGCACACGCAGCCCCCGAGTGTATGCACGTGTCATAACAGGTTTTATAGAAAAGGCACTACTTTGAAATACTTGTTTATTGTTTTAAGCGTTAATAGTACTCCAAAACTGTACATGTGTGAAACGTGTTTAGTAGAGGCGTTGTGCCGAAACCTGTTGCATAATGTTCAAAATTAGGTACGAATGGTTGACTATTATGCTCAACTTAGATATTCTTGTCATGCTGTGTTTAGCTCAGGGCATAACCTAAACTAAACTCACATATTCCAGTCAATCTAACTTCTCCATTTTTCTTTTTCAGATGGGGTTTAGCCTGTGCAAGATGTGACAGAAGAACCAATGTGTTTCGCACCAGACTGGAACTACCTTCTCAATGTGGCCCATCACACATAACTGGATTTTAAGTCAAGTAAAATAATGGCATCACGCCGGACTCATTCTTTTGAGGATGGCGACAGACAACAAGCCAGATCTTCATTCTGCGAGGTAAGCCTCTCCATGCAAAAATTTTTATTGGTTCAAAAAGTGGACAATGTGGAGGACAATGTGAGGGGTTTTTTGAGTTGTTTTTCAGTTTTGTTTTAGGGGGTGTGGTGAGTTTTACCAGCTGTCCTCCTCACTTGTAAAAAAAACACTTGTTGTTATGGTATTCTCTTTATCCCAGAACGTCTACTCAATGTTTTGTCAAAAGTGGGAGGACAGAGTTGACAATTTTTAGGTGGAGACATCATGAAAAGACAAGCCACAGTTACATAAGGGTGTAATAAGATTTCAGATTTGTCTTAAAGCGTTTTTCTTGGTGAAGTGGGAGGAGATTGAGTGGCTTGTTGTTAATGCTAACTTAATCTTTTACGTTTAAAGTCATGACCCTTGTGTTACCACCAGACGAGACGCCATCTGCTCTTTCAATAGTTTAAATGAAGATCTTACATTTGTATAAGTGACTTGCATCTTTTTGAATCTGATTGCTTCTACGTATTCCATTTCCTTTCATATCATGCAATGTCTTTTATCAAAAAAATTTGTATCATCTAATCGTATAATGTTTAGGTAGTAAATAATGCAAGCTTTCTACCAAATTAATTTTTAATCTGTATTAAATTACGTAAGCGGTAATTAAACAGCCTCCGGTGTAAAAGGAATGGTATGTAATTAAGTTGCACAGTATGTTTCCAGTGTTGTTTGATTGAGCTACAATGTCTATCTCTGGTTTACTTATTTGAGAGCAGCACCTCTCGTGAGAAACGCCGCAATGTTGTGTGCGGTTCAGTGGCAGCACCACCAGTGGAGATCCTTCTTTCAGCAATCCTTATGTTGGGCTGACCACACAAACCAATTCATGTGCTAATTTAGATCCGGAAACCCCCCAGAGTCTGCTCCTAAGATTTGCTGGAAATGATGAGACTGAAGGCGGGTCCCACTGACTTCTGACTGCAGCTTTGAGGAAGCTGCAAGTCGTGCCTTCTCCGATAATAAAGGGACAACTTGTAACATAGATTGTAATATGATGAGTGCCATTGCCAGGAGATTCTGATGATAAACGGGTGTGCCGTTTTCATTCAGCGAAAGCGGTTGTAAATAAAGAGCAGAGAGTGACACGAGAGTCTGTTCTTTCTGTACTTTGCACATTGAAAACTGTTCAAAGTGTGTCCGCTTCATCTCAGAGCAAGTAGCACGTTTTCAAAAATGTGAGAGGACTTTCTAGCAGTTGTTGTTTACGTTGTACCTTTCAAGCTGTTATCAGTGCAGTGGGGCATGGAGTTTCAATTGTACAGTCTAGTCCAAAACCAAACAGCGTCAGAGCCACTTTCCTCAGCTGGGATTCCTCTGTTTGATTATGCCTTAGCAACTTCGCAGTCATTTCATGGTGCTGATGGTGTCTGGTCATAAGTGCAAAGGTCACATAGAGCTGCACTGCGGAACATTCCAAGATATAGGTTTATAAGATTAAAAAACAAGCTAACATTTTGGCAGCGCTGTTATCAAATAAAATAATTTGCTATTTGGAAGGACCTAATGTGTTTTACGCCCAATATTTAGCTACCTGTTACAAGTCGTCATTTTCACCTACAAAGCACCTGCAATAAAATGAAATGATGCTTGGGGAAAAAATGTGATTACTCGTTGAATGTTCCACAGTGTGCCTTTTTAGATTGATTTTTCAGGGGGTTTTCTTCATATGATAAAACATGATCCATATTCATCTCTGCTGGGGCTTATTGACAAACAGACCCCCCCCAGTCCGTACAAGCTCGCGCTCATTAAAGCTCGCTGCTCATCTCATTTGGGCTGTCTGCCTTTCACAGAAGCCCTGCACAGACATCACATGCCTAACTGATGGCAATCGGAAGGAAAATTAACCCTCAATTGGATAGAAAGAGGCTGATGCTTCCTTTTGCTATACGGCCGTGTCTGTGCCGTCTCCTGGGAAATGTCGCCATATGAGTGATATGTGATTTACTCGGTTTGGTCTGGATATAACTTGTTTATAATAAATACAATGGAAGATTTTATTGAAAACTAGCTACTAAGTAAGAGAATACAACTGTGTGAGTGGAGCTTCTTATTTTTGACCTCCACAGGTCTTATTTACAACATATTTGTTGTAATACCCTATTGTAGGGCTTCACAATATATCACATTAACAGGAAAGTCTTCAACCTGACTTTTTTGCTAACTCAACCCAAGACAAATAAATGCACAGAACTTCTTATGTGATAAAGTTCAGTTTTAGTTTTAATTTTCCTTGTTTATCTTTGCGATGGCCCTGATTTAGTATCTTTTAAAATCTTAGTTTGACACAATTTGCTGAAAAACAAATTACTTAAATTATGTATTTTAATAGTAATGGATGTTTTGAATGGAACATGGAACGGTTGAGTAAAATACTGCAATATTTGTTGTCGGAAGTTTATTCAGTATCACACAGCCATACCTTATTATTGTATACTATATTTGTAACTTGTGAATTCCGATACCATTTTTTTCCAATCTGATACCTATACTTGGGCCCAAAGTAGTCCCTGATACAGAGTACCAGTCAGATCCTGCTTTGTGTGGATTAAAATAATAGCAAAGCCCGTAAAAACATCCCAAGACCCATAGCACATGGCTCATTATGTGCTTTAAATGTATGCAGTCAATGTTCTGTTTCCACTCTAACGATTAAATGAGGGTATGCTGTGATTATTAGAGGTTTTAGTGTCTGCAGAGCCCCAAAAAAATACAATATGGTATCAGATACCGGTATCGTAACTATATTCTTAAACTAACTATAGTGTAAAGATGGAAAGGCTGCTTGAAGATCAAACGGCATTAGGTGACGTTTTTGCTTAGAATTCTCTAATAATTGGGGGGAAAAGGACATCTCAAGGATCTGTTATTGGCCCATTAATATTTTCATTATTTCTTGACTTTTACGAGCTCTAAGGCTTGTAGGTGTCACATCTGCATGTTACAATAAGCCCTGTGGAATGAATGAATCACATGATGCTATATGTTCTGTAATGATAGCCCTAACCTTGTACTCCTCCACGGCTGAAACTCCCTGGCCCCACCACCAGCAGCGGTGTCATTACTTCTGGGTTTTCACAGCTAAGTGCTCGGTTTGGCCGGGCCAATGTGTAGAATTTAGCAGTCCACAGAGAAGTAGGTTCTTTCACATTTTAAAGCCATGTACTTGTCAGATGTTTTCGGAGCTGATGTCATGTGGCACTTATGATGTGTCACTGGGTGATGTCAGCGGCGCAGGCTTTTAAAATACACTTGTTGTTTCATTATGTGCTTAAAATGGACAAAGTGGAAAGTCCAGTTTTTAGCCTCCACACACAGACCCTGTGTGTTGAGTGGATTCAAGTTTTCCACCGATACATGGCTAATGCTTGTGCTCGCCTCTAATCCTGGCTGAACCGCTGATGTGGTCATGTTAAACCTATGGAAGTGGGATAATGTCAAGAGGCTTTTAACTAATCTCTAATACAAGTAGTAGTGAGTAGGAGCAAATTATTTAAGATGAATTAGAACAGTTAGAAATCATACTTTTTTAAAGGAAGTACTAGACAAGCTGCTCCTACAATGGATACAATGTGACTAGAAAAAGGAAAATTCAGAAAAACACCAGCAATTTAATGTCTTCTGTTGAACTTGTGTGATCATCGGCATCAGCAAAGGTAGCATTTCTTAAAACTGGACACTGGACATGATCTCACCTACCTCTTTCTGGTCGAATGAGTATTTCAACCATGTTTTTTCTGTCTACATTTCCCCAATGTTCTCTGTGACCATAGTCGTGTCCCTACCTTTTTGGCAAATGTTCTCAACAGTGAGCAGAAGTTGGCGTGTCAGTCTGAGATAGCTGTCTACGCTGTACTTATTTCCAAAGGGTTTTCAGCACAGGAACAAATGCCTACTCTGTGCCTCCTTTCCCAGCCGCCTCACCCAGGGCAAATATCAGTCTGGCGTTCTGGTGAATCATAAGTGGGTGAGAGCGGACATTTGTGGCTGGAAACCAAAGGTGTGTGTTTGTGATGTGGCCATTCTTCCTCTGACCGCATATAATCTCATCATTTTTTCCTTTGTGTAAATTCTGTAGCTTTTTGAAAGCACTCCCGGCCTGGTATGTCAGGTTTACACTACAATGACGCTGTGTTTGTTGTCTACGCTACTTAAAGAGATTAAATAAAAGAGTTTGGAAGTGGAATGTTACTGTGAGTTCAAGCATTCATATGGCGCTGATAACACTTCCTGGCATGTGTCTGTCAGAAAGGCCACAGTCCTCCTGTGCTCCACATGTTGAGATCACAGGCCTAGTAGAAGTGGCCCAAGGCATTGACATCAAAATCCCTTCCAGCTCTGAGAAGGGCTAGTCCAGATGAGAGGGGAGCCATGCAGGCATTTCAGACATCTGGGGGATTCTGCTCCTTTGTTTACCTGTCCTTTATTCAAAGAAATAAAGTTACATCAGTTGCTTGCCTCGGTGCACATTGGCACAGCCGGCTAGTAACCAGGTGATGTTGGCTTTGGACCAATCTGTGACGGTGTGTGAGGTCATGTTGTGTGCCTCCCGATAGGCACAATGATTTTGCCCTGTACAAGGACTTAATGAATAGGAAGCAGGCGCGATTGTATTTATCTATTTATTTTTCATTTGTTTATTTGGCAGGGACTGTACATTAAATCATTGCCAGCAAAGTAACCAATGTTAAGTACATCCGGCTCATTTGCAGTCCCCGTTCCTGGTTAGGCTTTACAAGTAGTTAATAAAAGTATAACAATAAAAAGAAGAAAGAGAAGACATAGTACAATATCTGGCCACTCCACATCCCAAGTCCATATATCCAGGTTATATACTGTTGGTTGTTCTTTAGCTTTCATGAGAAAAGTCTCACGTCTGATTGAGATTTTAGCTCCAGTGGTAAAGAGCTCCATGATTGTGAGCTTTTCTCTCAGAATCCAGACTGACCCAAAGCAGTTCTTTGACCCATTGCCTTTCATGAAGAGAGGATACAGACATGTTGAACAGAAAGTCCATGTGACAAGTGAAATGTGTGAATAAAACAGAGTAATAACAAAGGCTTGTGCACCTCAGCTGACCTGATTTTTCTCATGTGGGTGCTGTGTCAACACTGGAGTGGCTGAGTAATGATTGTGGCACACAGAGCAGAGGTGTGTTTTTTGTGGCGGCTCGGGACTAATCATTTACTGCTTATTATCTCGTGCTGCAAATGGCGCCCTGAAAAGGATTTACAACTCACCAGCCATACTATCCCAGTTCAAAGCCTCACACATTTGAATAATTCAGGCGTGCGCAGGTGCTGAGGGTGAAACAGCCACAATACACTTCCACGCTGTATAGTGCCATAACAGAGCACCTAATGCACTGTAAAACCTGTTTTACTTGTTTTATCAAAATCCATGGGTGTCAGCTGCACCTGCAGGCAGCTGCCGTGTTCCCAGTCGAGTCTGAACTCTTTCAGCGAGACCCTGAAGCTGCTGAGCTGCTGCTGCTACGAGACAACTCCTCAGCTCCAGTGCGGTTAACCGGAAAATATCTTTGGCTGCAAAACAACAGGCCAAGGCTGCACTGATACATGCTCTAACTTGGTTCACACCGGAGGCTTTTGGTACATTTCCACTGAAATTGATCATCATCGTTCATTTGAACTTGTAATATAATAGTTTCACAAGGTTTGATGAATTGTGCAACCACTATTTTTTGTGTTTTGGTACTCAACGGTTTCTCAGTGGTTCTAGGATAAAGCTGCTGAAACTCCCCTGAAATTGTACTGTAAGAAACATATTTCAAGGCTCAACCTTATTATTGTCCTGAAGGAAATTAGTTTGCAGCAGGTGTCAGATAATACATAAAAAACAATCCGTATATCACACAATATAACAATATAACAGTCCAACTCAGAGGCTGAGGTGCATTCAGCCAATGCTCAGCTCCGCAACAGGTACCCCCTACGTAATTTTTATCCTAGTTATGGCCTCCGGAATAAAAGAAGCCCTGGCCCGCTGGCTTCTTGTCCAGGGCATTATCAGCACCAAACCAAGACGCAAAGCAAAATATAAGAACTGACTCAATAAAACACGGATAAAATATAGTCCTCAGGACATTACAAACAGTAAAAGAGTTAATTTTTCTTTTAAAGAACAGTCTCTGCTGCACCTTTTTGCAGACAGCATCATTTTTAAAGTTCAACAATTTTATATAGCAAGGTGGGACCTGGAATTAACTGCTCAGACAAGTGTTGTAAACTTCATTAAGAATTTTGTTTTGAAATTGATAAACTTTTAATTATTGCTGTGTTTTCTGATTTTATTAAATGATTAAGTCATCTTGTAGTGTAACCATGTATTGTTTTTGGTTGGGCATGCCATGATCTACAAAAGGCATTTTGGTGCTTCTTCTTTGGAGCTGATTACATAGAACAGAGACACATGTTCGTTTATGAACCTAAACGTAGTGTTAGATGTTTAGTGATTACACACAGGGGATATTTTAACGTAAATGAGCAGAGGCAGCGTGAATGCAAGCTCATCAAATTCCTGACATTGTGGCTGAAGGTCTGTTCCTTGTTTGTGAGGGGGAGGGTCTGTCACAGTCAGAGCCAGGGGAAATACTCAGGAAATCCCAAACAGATTGAGCTGTACCTGGATATTGTACCACAGCCGGACATATGAGAAGAGCACAAGATTCAGAGGTGTGACGCTGTAGTAACTAGAGTGTAAAGTCCTGAGCCTGAACTGTTACAGACACCATTAGCACAATGTAAACAGCTCGAGCTCAGCCAATCTTTAGAGTTCACTTTTTAACCACCGCATGTTATTTACTGTATGTTTCATGTTTTAGTGAATCACCTTTTTCCCTTCACAATAAATCATTAATTCAACAATCCTTTGGAAGTACAGTTGTGCTCAAAAGTTTACATACCATTTTAATATTCTGGCCATTTTTCATAAAATATGAATGATAACGCAAAAATGATTTTTCCACTCATGGTTAGTGCTTGTGCAAAGCCATTATTTGTTTATATATATGTAAACTTTTGATCAGGGACATTTGGCTAGTTTCTCTAGTTGAAAAACGTAAACAATAAATGGCTTCACGCTACCACTAACCATGAGTGAAATAAAGGTTTTTGTGTTATCATTCATATTCTATGAGAGTAAACTTTTGAGCACAACTGTATGTGTTTTACCCTGTTTGCAGATTTCACATTATCTACTCTTTTTGGCAATTCAAAAATGTTATTTGTATATTTTTGGGGAAAAGCATTTAAAGAGTGATGTCATGTCATTTTGTGTTGTAGAATGACTCTGCGGACTGGAGGAGCTTTGCTGACTCTCTGGGAGGGCTTTACTCTCCTGAAGAGGAGGCCTTCTCGTGGCCCAGACCAAAAACTGTGCATTTACGCCGTACTTCCCAAGGGTTTGGTTTTACTCTACGCCACTTCATCGTCTACCCGCCGGACTCCTCCTCGCACTATCCATTCCCGGTAAATACCATGTGTACTGTATTCAAACAAACTGGATAGTTTGTACCTCAAACATTGAAGTAACTGAAGTTTGTCTGTTACAGGAGGAAGATCATGGCCACAGAGGTGAGCACACTGCTGAGTCAGGCTGTACCCCTGACTTCTAATGACTCTTAATCCATCCCTCTCATGCTCTCTGCTTCCTTGTGCTGGGAACAATGCTGCTCCCTCGTGTCACTGACCTTTGTGGACACATAAAAGGTTTTTTTGAGACCAGCAGACCCAGCTCTTCATATTGTTTTACTTTGTTACTCTTGCTGTTTTTCTTTGTTGGGAATGGCCTCATTTTTTTTTACTTTGTTGGACATGTTTGAACTGCTCTTCTCTTGAAAGCTTAACACAACTGCCTTTTTTCTTTAATACAGAGTAAACAAGACTGTAACCACAGCTCAAGTTTGTGGCTCAACTCTAATTTGTGTAAAGCTGCAAACTTGACTCTAGTCGAGTTGTTTGGAACGCAGTCATCCCTAAAAGTTGTAGATGCAGCTGAACCTGGGATTTTCCCTAAAATGATGACGGGATTCTTCCCATAGTTATTTTTAGTTAGTAATCTGGCCTTTTCTCAGTGAAAGCAGTTATTTTTGACTGTAGTTCTGAGCATTGTTACCTGTGGACTATTGTTCTAAACACCTTGAAATGATTACCCATTAGCACTATAGGTCCATCTTTGATTTTAGGGTCACTTGACTGAACAAAGAGCTGCACCTTCTCACTTAGCCATTAGAGGGAGCACCTCTTTGAATCTCAAAATATTACATAATGTGTATAGATGAGCAATCTGTGTGGAAGAGATAAATACGTTTAGTATGAAAAGCAGTGGACCTGATTTGTTACAGAGCATGATTGTACACAAGCCTCTCCTCAGTGCAGTGCAGTCGTGATCTGACTCACTAGCAGAATGTTCAGTGACAGGCTCTGAGCCGCTCTTTGGCACTGCCCAGAGCTGTTTCTCACTTTATAAGGGAAGAGTGGGAGTTGCAGCTGAGCTCACTGTCACTCCACCTTCTCTCTTTCCTTCATTTTAGCCTTAGCTTTTCTGCAGTCCTGCAGCTGCTAGGAGACGAGTGTAGCATGAGCAAACAGGTTTCCTGTTTTTGTAGCCGTCTTTTTTTACCCCCACAGTTTCTCGTTTCTTTTATGTCTTTAAAACTGTTAACTACCTTCCTATTTAAATGTGACAAAGGATTGGCCAGAACAGCCTGTTCTTTCACCACTTGCTTCATTCACACATTTGGTGATACAATTGTGTACAAACACTGCCATCACTGTTAAGGCAATACATCTGTGCTTTTCTGTATTAATTCTGTAATAATTCTTGTATCATCAGGGAGACCGAAGAATAGGCTAGAACCTATGGACACCATTTTTGTAAAGCAGGTCAAGGAAGGTGGTCCTGCCCATGGGGCTGGGCTTTGCACAGGTAATGTTTTATACAAAGCATGGTTGTTTTTATTTTATCTTGCTTTTTACTGCTATGTAAAGCTGAACATTTGAAATTACAGGTGATCGCATTGTCAAGGTGAATGGAGCAAGTATCATTGGCAAAGCTTATGGAGAAGTTATAGCCTTAATCCAGGAGAGGTATGTTGTATTTTTTAATTCAGCAAAGAAAATTTTGTATGATTAATTTTTTTCTATTTCTACAGTGGCGATTTCCTTGAAATTTGTGTGATGCCAAAAGATGAGGATATACTACAACTTGTAAGTTGTTCGTAAGCCTTCACACTGCAGAAGCTCAGTTTGTCTCATTCACATGGGCAGAGCTGCTCTAGTTCAGAAAGTGCAGACTCACAGTCCCATCTGGGGCTCTATCTGGGTCCCTTAATCAGGGCACGGACATTGCCTTTTATTTTGCTTTATTCATGTACTTATTCACTTATGCCACTGCCCTGGGTCTAACTGGGGAAAATGTGGCTGCCACTCCGCAGCAACTGGCTCTCAACCCACCTCCACCACACAGTTCCTCAAACACAATCACACATATGCGACAGTGGCACTAGTAGTAGAGCGGGTCGTCTTGTAATCAGAGGGTTAGCGGTTCGATCCCTGCAGGTGTACACTGTCGTTGTGTCCTTGGGCAAGACACTTCACCCACCTTGCCTCCGTGTCTGTGTACACTAAAGTGTGAATGGGTGAGTGGTTCCTTGATGTAAAGCGCTTTCAGTGCCTAAACCAGGATGTCAGCTGACATCATCGGCTAGCGGAACTTATGTCGCAACAATGGGTTGCTGCAAGCAATTCAAATCTAACATTCTATATCTCTATGCTCTGACCAATCAGAGGCTTTGGTGGGCCGCAAAAGTCACATGACTGATAAAGGTCAATGTGACCATTTACCATTTACATAAGCAAGCGGGTGAACTATCTTGCCCACATGCCATACCACTTTGAGAATGCCCTTCCTGTCAGACCAAAGTGTTTTACAAACATGCACCTTCAGACGGCTCATTTGAGAAGAGCTGCTTTTGTGTACACAGTTCCTATCTGGAGGAGATACTTCTAGACCCTAGTGCTGAGTGCGGCTCAGACTTCTATGGTCAATGCACTTCTCAAAAGACCCCATGTGCTCCTTCACGTGCTTCACCTTTTTTCTGTGTGCGCTAGTTGGGGATGTTTGGTGAAAATACCACAAATTACCACGACTTTGCTAATTCCTCCAATTAGTCTTTAGTTGTAGCCACTGTGGTATTAAAGGGCCATCCCCCGCTCCTCGCACTACCCCCTTCCTCATTTGTTCATATGCAAAATACCCCCACACCACAGACTTTCTTTGACCTGTGTGTACAACGATCAGGAGAACAGCCTTTTAATGCAGCCAGATAAACAGTGTTAAACTATGAATGGTGTGAGTGAGTGGTTGATGAAGGTGATTGGATGGGTCAAAGGCGCTCATTGGCAGCCTCACTTGTGTTCAGTCTGCCCCAGGGCAGGTGTGGCTGCATACGTCGCATACAACCCAAGCCAACTAACAATAGAATTCACTCAAATGATCATTTTTAAGATTACTACTGAAAGCAGTGCTCACAGTCCACTCTTTTCAAGCATTTAGCATCATAACAAAGAGATTTTTTCATTTATTTAATGGAGCTATCACACTGCACAACGTAGAAACAATAGTAAAGTCCACAAAATTAATTCTTCAACAATGATTCTTCAAAGCATAAACTCGCTCTGATTTAATTAAAAAACAATCTTTTTTTCCCCTGCTGTTTCATGAATCAAAGCCTCAAACCTTCTCAAACACAAGCCACTGCCACCCCAAGTAACCCCTAAAGCCTTAAAGCGATAGTAATTGTAAGTCTTAACTGTAAGAATGAAACCGGAGGGAAAAACACCCTCCTGTTTCATTCTTACAGTTGTGCGTTTGTCCTTGAAAATACCACGACAGTAAAAGCATGGGAGGTTGTTTAGAACAGGAGGATCTGTGCAGAGTGACATTACACTAGGAGGCAGCACACACGGAGTGCTTAGAGACAGCAGCAGTTGCTTAGCAAAGGCAGTGTGCACATTGAGATGGCAGAAAAGGGAGGGAATAGTTGGCTAGGAAAGCAACAGCACTACTGATATTCTGAAGAGAGGGCTCAAACGAGGAATAGCGCTAATACATAATGGGATACTGAGATGTGATCTGAACAGGTTGTTCTAGTAAGAGGAACGAGAGGAGGGATGAGTGGGAGTGGAGCTGTACCATCACAGCTAAATGTATAATGAGCAGCTGCTGCTTGTGTCATGTGAGCAGTGAGGGAGAGCGAGAGGGAGACACCGGAGCACCTTGTTCATTTAGCGTAATATTGTAGCCGCAGATGGATAGAACCATGGAGACTTGAGAGCATCATGAGAGGCACGCTTCTGCTGCTGCCACCTCAGCCTGGACACACTGACACCAGCAGGTTGTAACGTGGCAACCCCTGCTACATCACTGCGCCTCATCCCCGTGTGCTGCCGCTGCAGCTCAGTGTATTTTTAGCATGTCAAGTCCAAGCTCCACTGTGGCTGTTTCATCTTCTCTCCTGTTTTCCTTGTGTGTGTATTTTTCTCTGCTGCCTTCTCTTTCTCTTGCATCATCTCTTTCTTCTTTTCTTACTGCTCTCATTTTTACATGCTGTAATGGCAGCCTTTTTCACTGGAAACAGCTCATCTGGTAAGCAAACAGAACTGTCGCCTGACGTTGACATGTTGTGCTCGGTGTCTCGTCGTGCAAATGTCATGCATGCCAGCGATGTCATTACATGGTTGTTTTACTATGACCCTTTCCTCAGTACTGAGATTGTGGCTATGAGCAGTTACAGTGGTGATTATGAAGACCGTGATGATGGCTGCAGTACCTGTTAGATTGAGCTCTCGAGTGGTACAGCTGGCTTCTCAGTGAAGCCTCGCCCCTTCTTCCTCCTCTATGTCTAGTATGATTATCGTGATAAGGGCCAGTGACCCCTGAACCAACTGCACTTCAATGCCCGCGCAGGGAGGAATGTAGTTGCCACACACAGTTTTATCACAGATAGTAAATTACCATCAGGTGTAGCATGCACAAAGTCCTCCTACCCTTACTGTCTGAGTCAGTTAGTACACTCTGTTACAGGTAATGTAGGAAAACCATGACTCACTGGTCATATCAAAAGAGTATACAAGAGGAATGTAGGAAGTAGCCTTCTGCCTCAAGTTAAATATATAAGCTGGCAACATTTATTGTTATTTATTACTGTCAAATGTCTTAAAATGCTGGTTGTCTGTCAATGACATACTTTTCAATTCAGAAAAATCTTGAACTTGGGTGTAATTATGATGTTATTAAATTAAACAATAAAAATAAACATTGTTCAGCTCTATCTGGATGATAATTATTGTAGAGGCTAGAGCTACAGGCAGAAGGATGTCCATCGGCAACCGTGAACTGCTAACGCCTCCGCTCACTCAAACTGCAACATCCACTGCCCACACACAGAGCATTTGTTATAGTATGACTTCTGCAGTTTAGTTTATCAGCATTATATTTGTTTGTACTGCACTGTACTAACAGGACTGTTTCTGTCATGTCCCCAGGCCTACTCGCAGGATGCCTACCTCCGAGGCCACAGTAGCTACAGTGGAAACGCCTGCCACATTCCTGAGCCGCCCCCAGTATGCTACCCCAGAGTAGACTGTAAGCCCCCGGGCATGGCCCAGACCACGGACTCTCCAGGCCTGGTCTGCCGAGGGCCATCTGCTGACCATGGGTACAGAAAAGAAATCACTGTGCCTCCATCTCCACCTCCGCCGGTGTATCCAAAAAGCCAGACAGCAGTCTGCATGCGCAACGATGCCGTGAGGACAGTGGTTGTACCTCCTGAAGCCCACATGGGGCGCATGGGACCAGCACATCGCATGGATTACATGGACCCAGGCTTCATCAGGGGGAGGCCTGGGTCTTTAGCCCAGTATCCTCACCCTCGTAAGGCTGATCTTTATCCCAGTGGACCAGGAATGGTTGCATATGGAGGCCCACCCCCACATTACCAGCCAAGTCACCAAAATATTGATTGGCGTACTTACCAAACGTACAGGGAATATATTGACAACAAAGGAATCCATTCTCATGGTAGCAGGACTATCCAGGAGAGGTTGGACAGTTTGCGGGCCAGTCAGAACTTCAATGTTCCCCAGCACATTCCCCGAGGAGACTGGTGCTCCAAGGGCATGCGGCGCAGAAGCACATCACATGAACGCTCGTTTCCCGGACCTCCGCCCCACTTCCAAATGCCCCCCCGCAGTGCCTCACAGGACCGCATGAGTTCAGACCGGATTGCACATGCGAGGAACTGGCCCCCCCGAAGCGTGTCCCAGGATGGTCTTCTTAACAAAGCGCGGGCTCACTCCACTGACTACGTGGACCCTGCAGAGCTTCCCCGGCCAGTGGACAGGAAGGCGGGCTATGGGCGAGCAGACCAAGGTACTAGGGCCAGCAGACACGCTATGCCCAGACAAGCCCTGCTCTACAGGCCGTCTGTGGGGTACAGTGGGGGGATGAGGGGGCCTCCAAACCCTTCTGTATACAATAAAGGACCAGACTCTCATCAGTTCCGTTCCTCACCGATACTCTCAGAAAGACCTCAACATTTTGGGAAGAGTTCAAGCGCTGAACAGTCTCTTGGTGACCAAAGAGCGGGCATCAAATCTTCCCACACAGGGCACCCCTCACAGCATGGCCACAGCAGAACCCGGGCAGAGTCCATGCAACCTGTGGAGGCCAGAAAAGACCCAGCGTTGGTAGCACACAGGTCTGCATCCTGCTCCACACCAAAGCTACTGTCTCAGCGACCAAGCTCCCTCAAAGCCCTCCCCCCAGAGCCCCACACCCAAGTGAATGGACGTAGCCCCACAGAGAGTGCAGTGGTTCTACGAGAGAAGCCTCCTTGCGGAAAGAACCCCAGCCCCCTGCGCCACCCCTCCTACATTCTGGCTGTAAACGATGATGGTGCAGACTCCACCGCAGATGTGGTGGCCTGCTGGCTTCCCAATGACGCACGGCGGGAAATGCAAATGAGGCGCCTCGGGGAACAGTGCCACACCTCCTGCTCCAGCAACCTGGACGAATCCCTCGACTCCATCCCATTCATCGGTAAGACTCTGCCGGCAGCCTCACGGTGGTGTTGTCATGGCAACAACAGTAGGCAGTGAGCACTGGTAGAGTGACAATGTTAAGGACCAGTCATGAGGCTGGAGCATTTCTTCACATGTTGATCTAGATTTGGAGGCCTGAAAAGAAAAAAAAGCTTAATCTTGATTACCGTATTTAAAAAAAAAAAGATAGATTATGCCAATGATTTACAAAGTGTCTCACTGCCAGTCGTCTGGACTCATCGTAGTGACTGGTTGAGTAAAAGGCATCAGGGACTCTCGTATATCCACTCTAGTGAAAAGAATCGCTTAGAGTCAGTTCAGAACTGAAAGCTATTAATAATTTACAGCAAGTCATAAGCCTGTAAATATCCCCCACTGAGGACATTGCTATAGTTACAACGCTGGAGGCCACAAAGGGCACAGGTGGGTGTGTGCTTGGAATCGACAAAATAATATACATAAGTTTTATCATTTGTTTGGTGCATTCTGTCAGTGGAGTACAAGTAATAGAAACCAATGATGGTCTTTCATGTCGATATTTAGATTTGAAACTTTTACTGTCAATTACTGACAGTATATGAGTAAACATGTATTCCAAAATTTTAAGTTTTCACAACAATGTAAGGTGTTTTTTATGTAAAAATTGCACAACATCATATTAATGATCGACGGAGCCAGGTTCAGAGGGCCTTTTGAATGTTATGTTTAGTTTTTGAATAGGCTAGATTTTAGTGAAAAAAACCTGTAAATTTTGACACATCAGACATAAAATTAGTACAGAAGAATCCCTCTGAAAATCCCTGAGAAAAATGTAATTAGTAAAATAGCCTTTGAACTTTCCCATATATAATTTCCCATATAATGATCAGTGCATTACTCAAACACCTTTATGTGGAGTTTAGGCTATTTATTTTTTTTCCAGGTCAAAGTTTCTTTGTTAAGAGCGAAAACTGGGCCAAAACCTGAAAATGGCAACAATTGCATATTACATGCTGCGCCTCTCCTTACGTGTTCTACAGTCACTTTTATACCTCTCCTGTCATCCTTTTACATTTTTCCTTTCTTTCTTGTGACTGGTAGATGGACTTGGGGTCGCTTTATAGAGAAAGTGGGTCAGAAGCAAGTGTTTGTCTGAATACAAATTAGGGCTGCATAATATATCGCCGAAGTATTGATTTCGCATTACTAGGTGACGCAACATCCATATCCCTGCTAGAAACCACAATACAGCACCAAAATACATACTATATTGAAATTGTTTAGTAAAATATTGCAATAATATGACGCACACTTTTTGTCATGTGATGCAGCTCTTACACAATTGGTTTAACTTCTTATGCAGCTATTGGCATTTAAGATGTAAGAAAGTCCTTTTAGTTTTAACACCAGGTAGATTCATTTATCCATTCAGCGCTAGTGAGGGGTCTGACAGTGCAGGTGCAGACAAAGCCGCCAGTGACAGTGGTACTGCAGCGACCCCACGAGTCTGGGACTGCTGCCCTGGCCACCAAGAACAAGGCCCCAATTCACTCCTGCCCTGTGTGGTTTTATCAATAGCCTGCTTGAAAAGTTATTTGCCAAAGCATGTATCTGCGGAGTTAATACCATGCTTCTCATCACTAACGAGACAACTTTGAGATCATAATGAGGTCATAATGGCTGATGTTAATGGCCACAGTCTGGAAATTGTATATACAGTATATCATCTGCTAACAACAGCTCTAAGGAAGTTTTATTGTTTAAAATCTGGTAATCTTGTAGGTCCACTGCAAAAAATCAGTTACATTGGCTTGAATTCAGAATATTTGACCTTATTCTGAGTAATGTTGGCTTGCCAAATAAAATTATCTGCAAATGGAAGTATTCTTGCACTTAAAATAAGAAGAAGTGTAAGAAGTGGGTTTTTTCTTAATTTCTGTTCAAAAATACTTGTTCCATTGGCATATAATTTTACTTGGAATGTCAAAACTACTCCGAGTAAGGTCCAATATTCTGAATTCAAGCAAATTTAACTTATCAAGATATCACTTTTTGCAGTGTTGGACCTCTTTAACCATCTTGTCTCAAACGATGATACTCCTGCACTTGTTTTAAAATGTCCATTGTGATCTGACTCTTGACTGGAAAACAAAATTTGCAACGTAAATCGCAATGCAGAACAATCACGAACTGTGGATATATAATTTAGCCCCACTCACGCGCTGCATCATTTTTCATCTGTCCTGCTTAAAGCTGGTCTGGCTCAAACTAGGACATCTTTTAAATTTAGCCCCCGATGCCCCATGGTCACGCTGTGCCGCTTTGTACCGAGTGTCTCACATTTCTTCCCCGCATTCACCGCGCGTTCGTTTTTTACACGTCTTTGCAGATGAGCCGGTCAGCCCCAGCGTGGATCGCGAGGCTGCCCCCATCCCTCCCTCCGCCGTCATATCCGTGGCACCCTCGATAACCACGGGTCCCTCCAGCCCCACCTCCACGTGCCCCCCCATTCGCCGGCAACTGTCACATGACCAAGGTAACGGACACTGCCCAGGTAACCCAAGATGCGTGGAAGTTAATATTTCACAGCTGGCACAGAATAGACTTGAGGTGTATCGTGTTTCGTATTGAAGGCCTTTACAATTGTTTAAATGTCCTTCTCCCCATGGCATCACAAGTGGGTGACATTATTCATATTCAGGGGCGTGGCAAGGGCTGGAAGGTTAAAATGGCAGCTTTATGGACCTAATCACCATCAAAAAGGGATTTGGTTGGCCTCCATCTGTGGTGTTTACTTCATATTCTTGAACCCAGCTTATTGTATTGTCTGTTTTTTTGTTTTTTGTAGAATCTTTGAGAAGTGCTTTGTTGGAGACAGACTCTAACAAAACTGAAAGGTCAAAATCTTATGATGAAGGTTTGGATAACTACCAGGAGGAACACCGGGGGTAAGTGTCAAATGAGGGTTTTTTATTTAATTAACATTATCATTAGTTTGTTAAACTATACTTTTCTTTCTGTAATTTCCACCAGGAGAACATCATCAGCATCTAAGCATATGCCTAGTCTCAGGGGTTTACGAAGGGTAAGAAAACTAATTCAACATGCCACACTGTCTAACAGTGTTGTGCATGTATAGGATGGTAGATGCTTAACTATGCCTTACATAATGGGGTGAATAATTCATTGTGCTCTAATCCCATTCTGTTTAGAGATGATAAATGTATTTCTTTGTGTATTAGGCCCTGGATGGTCACAAGTCCTCTGGCGACTCAGGATCTCGAAGGGATTCCTCCGCAGACATCTTCGCAAATTCTTCCAAAGAAGGGCTGCTCAACTTCAGGCAGCTTAGTACAGATAAAAATAAGGTAGGGCTGTTTTAAAATATTTCACTTGACATAATTGCAGCCGCGATAATGTCTTCTCAATCCTGTCCCTTGCAGCGCGTTGGGGGCGGCATGAAGTGGAAACAGATGTATGCTGTGTTACAGTGCTACACTCTGCGCCTCTTCAAGGACAGGAAGGATGCACTTTGTCATGCTTCGGGACAGTCTGAAGAGGACCCGTTGCAAATCAGTATTAAGGCCTGTCTCATTGACATTTCCTATAGTGACACAAGGCGCAAAAATGTGCTGCGTCTCACGACGTCAGACTGCGAGTATCTGTTCCAGGCTGAAGGAAGAGAAGACATGCTAACCTGGATTAAAGTCATTCAGGAAAACGGCAACTTGGACGAAGAGGTGCGATTTAGACATTGACAGTAGTATAATTCTGTAATCTTCCTGGAATAATTGCATGGTTACCACTGGTGCACCCATCCATTTAGCACCTTCATGTGCTTTGGAAATACATTCCCAGATAATGGCAGAAATGATTTGAAAACTGTTCACGCAGATCAAATAACGCTTGGTTTAGTCATTGTGTGGGCTCTTGTGGAGTCACGTATTATTCACGGTGACTAATGACTGATTAAGACAATGCTTGCAGAAGAACTGTGATAAGCAATGTTTGTTTTTCAGAACGCTGATGTAACAAGCCAAGACTTGATCAGTCGAAAGATCAAAGAGTACAACATGATGAGGTATGCGAACCCCCACGCTGCCCTCTCTAGAACTTATGCTTTCCACCAAAGCTAATACTGTGAATGTTTGTATTTTCTCACTGACCCAGCACATCCAGCAGTAGGTCTGAACCTTCGCCCAAGCCTTCTCGACAGTCCCTCAGCATCAAACAAGCCTTCCTGGGGTCTAAGACCGAGAGCAGGGGCCATAGTCCCCATTCACCAAGAACAGGAGAGGAACGACGCGCCCTCAAAGGTAGTATTGTTTTCATATTTTGTGTATCAAATACTGTAAGTGTAAAGAATAGTCACTCATGTTTGTGTCTCACAGATGACAGTCCACCGCGGGACAGAGCAGCCTGGAAGATCGGAATCGCCGGGATCATGAGGAAGCCTTTTGAGAAGAAAACTCCTGCTGGGGTGACATTTGGCGTGCGACTTGACGACTGTCCACCTGCTCAGACCAACAGGGTGAGCCGCTCATGGCCCGCTTCATTTACTGCCTGTGTTGTTGTTGAAGCCCTTCTAACTCCTATGTTTTTGCAGTTTGTCCCTCTGATTGTGGAGGTGTGCTGCAATGTGGTCGAGGAGAGGGGGCTGGAGTACACCGGCATCTACCGAGTACCAGGAAACAATGCGGCCATTTCAAACATGCAAGAGGAGCTCAACACCAAAGGCATGACGGACATCGACATTCAGGAGGATGTGAGGCACCACGCACTGCTCAGTGACAGCTGGAGATAAGCCCGTCCACAGACCGCTTTAACATTCTCCCTTATATCTGTCGCAGAAATGGCGGGACCTAAATGTCATCAGTAGCCTTCTCAAATCCTTTTTCCGGAAACTTCCTGAACCTTTGTTTACAAACGGTGAGGTGTTGTCTATGATAAAATGGACAACAGATGGAAGTGCATTGTTATAAGACTTTATTTTTCTTCATTCATCAGAGAAGTACGCAGATTTCATTGAGGCCAATAGAACAGAAGATTCAGTAGAAAGATTAAAGGAGTTGAAAAGGCTGGTGAGTATTTAGTGTTACATGTGACCCTGTGAGATGATGATGTGGAGTTGTAAGCCCTGTTCATTGTATTGCAGATCCTAGAATTACCAGATCACCATTATGAAACCCTGAAATTCCTTTGTGGCCATCTCAAGAAGGTTTCTGACAACTGTGACAAGAACAAGGTAGGACTCGTAAACTGGAGCCCCAGTCCACTTTGTAATCAGCTGTTTCCCTAAATGACATGTTTGCTGTGTGTTTAGATGGAGCCCCGTAACTTGGCCATTGTGTTTGGCCCTACCCTGGTCAGGACTTCTGAGGACAACATGACCAACATGGTGAACCACATGCCTGACCAGTGCAAGATTGTAGAAAATCTGATCCAGCAATGTGACTGGTTCTTCAGCGACGATGGAGACGAGGAGCCTGTGGTGAGCACATTGTTGTTCTGCAACAACGACGTTCACAAGACGAGTTCAGATGGAGGGCCTAGGCCTGTTTTAGGAATGTTTACCTTTGCTCTTTTGTAACGTTAGAGCTGGAAATTTAATTGAATTGCAATCTCAACTTGGATCAATTTTAGTTCTAGTCATAGGGCTTTTTAATTGTCAGGTTTACAGCAATAGCAACATTTTAGAGCTTTTGACCATGTGACATTGTTGTTTCTTCATCAAAACAAACTTAGCTGGATCTGTGTTTCAAGCCACTCGCACATGTTTGACTAATTTTTCAATTATCTCTGGTGGCTGTTTTTAGCAGCTCTGCAAAAGCACCTCCTGTTCCCCAAAGCTCCTCCTGAGTCCTTTCCAGTGGTTTCGTTAGGGATCATTTTTCTCAGTCATTTTGAAGGACAATGTTGTGAAAAAAAAATCTGTTGTGAGCTATTTTTATCCTTCATTATATACCTAGTATTATCCATGTAAGAAAACACAGATTACAGGATAAATGGATGCAAATCTAAATATAATTTGTGAGCAGAATCATAGAACATGAATTTGGATTGTGTTAAAACGTGTAAAACTCTCAAAAGATGACGATTGCTTGATTTTCATTCCTTCAAAATGAAGGACAGCCTTAAAAAAAATGTGTCAGAACTGAAATTATTCCAGGGAATTTTCAGTTAATGTAACCTCTGGTCCCTACCTATCCAGGAAATAAGATAAGACAGTTCTAAAGATCACACAGGGAGGTGCAAATAGTTGGCAAATGAACCATCAAAGCAGGAAATAAATTTGCGAACAGGTAGTAATAATAATAATAATAATAGAATAACATATCTCTTAACATCTTCAATAAACTGTTTCACCATCTCTTATTTACAGTAAATAGAAGAAAAACTGCTTTCCTTTCCTTACACTTCACAACAAACTACTCCCACAATCAGCAAAAACATCAGCTGAAGTTTCTAACAGCACCAGGCCGCACCACTCAGTTTTTATTTTTAAGTATTCATTTTAGCCATTTTAGATCAATCTAGCATTTTCTAACCTAAGATAGTGACCAAGATGTGTTTGAGATTATTACCAAGCATCTCATAATACGTAACCGACAGGATCCTGCCTGTGCTTTGTGTCCACTCACTGTTTTCTAACGTGTCTTCATCGACAGACCACAGCTGAGCAGGAGAGCACAGTGCAGTCTCAGCCTGTGCCAAATATTGACCACCTGCTCTCCAATATCGGGCGAACCGCAGCCTCACCGGGCGAAGTGTCAGGTAAGTTATTATGGATTTTTCAGTAGTGTATACACAACAAACGATCTGCATTCTGTCAGTGTGGGTCTAAATACTATAAAAGATCATTTAATTCTCACCGGCAACACCATTACATGCCAAATAACAAGCATGTTTATTAGACATGCTTTAAACTTTCATTATGTTTTATTTGTTTTTCTTTTTTACTTTAAGTTTGCTATTGTTTGGAAGTTTAGACTCTTTATTTTATATAGATTATTTTGTCTAAAAGTCTTTGTTTGTTTAATTTCTTTTGGCCAACTCTGAAAACTGTTTGTTTGCGTTCTACGTTTTCTTCCTTGCTCACGTCGGTTTCTTTCTGTGCTTTACTTGTGTTGAGACGACGACTCCTTTTCTTTCCGTTGTTTTCTTCCCCTCCTCCTCCTTGTGTCACATAATCCCGGCATGTTCTCCCCCCCAAAGACCAATCGAACACACACCCAGAGCGAAGCCGGACGTTGTAACCTGTGCCCTTTTGTGTGTAGTGTGCTGTTTCTCTCCCTGATTGACTGGTGCCCCACTCTTGACACAGGCCAAGTGGGCGGCGTCTATCACTCCATGATGTCGCTGATGGGCTCTGTCCTGTCAGTGATGGACAGCTGGGACTGTAGGAAGAAGGACGAGTGTTGTGCCCACTGTAGCTGCCTAGTCTGCAGACACCCGCAGCTCTTTTAAAATTGGGCCAAAGGAAGAAAAACGCTAAAAACGAAAGAAAGAGAAGTCGATGTTTGTCATTTTTTTCCCTGTGGTGTGCACGTCTCATATTTCGAACCCCCCGATAAGAGGGGGATACAGAGCAATGCCGCTGTACTGTGTCTCAAAGCCCTTCTGCTGTCTCTTGTTGTCTCTAAAGCTGATCGCAAGGACAAGTAGCATGGTACGGTCAACCTCTCGTGGCTCCGTCTGTGTCTGAGGGCGGGGTCAGAGCGCCGCGGCCCCTCCCACTCACGTGACTTACACCCGAGCAGGCCACACCCACACAGCCAGCACAGCCAGTGGAAAAGACACATTTATCACCTTTGTTTCCAGTGGTCCTTTCTGTGCTTCTGTGTCTGTTCATGGCAAGCATTACGTTATAGTGTATTATGTTCTATTCTTCTTTAATTTACCATCATTCACTCTTCTATGTGTATCATCCAATTAGAAGGCCTCACAAAAGTTGACAGGGACTCAGGAACTGCAGTGGCTTAGACTGACTTGATTTCAGCTACTAGCCGTACACTCCTTTGTGATATTTTCATACTGACAGTAGAATTGTGCTTTTGTTTTCACCAAAACATCGTCTGTAGAGATACTGAGCCTGCATCTGCTTGCTCTTGCTTTGGTAGACCTTTTTCGTCATCCGTGCAGTTGTTTTGTTTAGGATAGCTGTTTTAGTGGCTCCATAGTTCGTGGAACATTTCAGTGTTGCTAGCTGTGGTTTGGGGATTTTCATGCTCCTTTTATTTTGGGGAAAGGTTTTTGGAGGACTTTGGTTGTTGACAGTGACCAACACAAGAACTAATTATAGCTGGCAGTGAGAGTATAACAGAGGTAACAAAACACACAATGCTCTCAGGATGTGATTGTAACTTAAGCTCTTTAATATTATGCACTACAGTTGCTCTGTCGCTTCGTCCGATCTCCGTGATGTGCCGTCGTCTCCATCCAAACATGAGCATGAGCTGCTTGGTATCCGCTGTGGGGCCTTTGCCTCTCCTCCTGTTCTGCTCACTGTGGTCACATGTCGTCTGTCTCTTCATTCAGCTGCTTTCATTCTCATGTTGTGTCTTTGACTCTGAGCGAACTTTGACTCTGCTTTCCTCCTGGTTCTCGTTCACTGTTTGTGTCAATCAGGTGACAGGCTCTCACTAATGTGTTCTTCTCTTAAACGCAGATTCAGCATGTAGTGATTCTTCAAAATCAAAGGTAATGGTGATAACATTTGATGTGTGTGTGGCTTGTTTCTGGTGCTTTGTGTAACACTTTGCTTTGTGCAGGGATTATGGGGCTCAGGGAAGGACCAGTGCAGTAAAGAGATGCTGCGCTCGTCTTTCTTTGCCAACCGCAAACGCAAGAAGTCCAAGGACAAAGGCCATCCCAGCAGCTCGGACGATGACCTGGACTCTGGGGGCCGTGTCCCTGAGGAGGAGTGTCTGCAGCAGCCCGTGTGGTCACCTGACAGTCGGGCCGAGGAGGAAGAGGACCAGAGCAGGAGCAGGCTGAGCTCAGAGGACCAGCTAGATGGCCCAGACAAAGAGCCCATGTGCCCAGAGGTCCAGACCCCCTCACCCCCACACTCGCCCAGCCTGAGTGAGCGCATGTCCTTGGCCCACCAGTCCACTCTGTGCGACCCTCCCAGTCACTATGACGACACAGTGTCTGACCTGGGCACCATGAACAGCACCAGCTCCCAGGCCTCTGTACCCAGAGCCAGGCGCTGCCGGAGCCAGCCCGCGGGACATGAGGGCACACTGGGCAGTGTGGGCACAGACGTGTGCTCCATCACCTCAGACTACTCCACCACCTCCTCCATGACCTTCCTGACCGGAGCAGAGCTCAGCGCTATGAGCCCCGAGGTGCAGTCTGTGTCTGAGAGCCGCGGGGACGATGCAGATGATGAGCGCAGTGAGCTCATCAGTGAGGGCCGTCCCACTGAGACGGACAGTGAGAGTGACCTGTCTGTCTTCACTGTGGGCAGGGACAGTGTGGTCCTCAGACCGCTACAGTCCCACAGGCTCATCGAGGGGGACACATTGTCCCGTAAGAAGAAGACCACCAGTGAGTCCTCTTTGGACGGCCGCAGTGATAAGGACTCCAACAGGCTTTCCCGGGCCATGGGCTCTACCAAAGGGCGCTCCAGTGGCAGCCTCAGCTCCTCGTCCCGCAGCGAGCTGGATAAGTCTGAGCCTGCGTGGAGGCTGAAGATCACAGATCGCCTCAAAGTGCGCCTGCGCATGTCTGTGGACGACATGTTTGGTGTGGGCAGCCAGCGCACTCCAGAGGGCCGCAGTAAGAAGAAGAACATTCGACGGCGGCACACGATGGGGGGACAAAGGGACTTTGCTGAGCTGTCTGTGTTGGACTGGTCCCAGCCGGTCGGCATCGGCCCCCGATCAGAACTGTCAGCTGTGGACCGGCTCAAGCCCAAGTGCACCTCTCAGGACTTCTCCATCGGGGACTGGCTTGCTCGTGAGCGTCACCGCACCAGCAACCCAGAGGTCAGCCTGGAGCAGGGCGAGGGCCAGGGGGCCTATTCTGATCTGCCCTCTTGCCCGGTGGAGGCAGTGAACGGGGACCTCCCTCTGACAAAAAACCTCAGCCTGGCCGCCACCGCTCACCCCCATAAACTGACCAGCTCCCAAGTGGTGCACTCGCGCTTTTACCAGTACCTGTGAGCGGGACGGTGCGGTGTCTGATGTGGACTGTGGCGTGTGTGTCGTACATGTGAGTGAGCATGTCGCTGTACAAATGTTTGGAGTGTGTGGAAATCTGACTTAATGCACACCAGGATTGTTAGTCATGTTCATGTTTCAGGCACCAATCCTAAAGTTGTTCATGTTTTTTTTTTTTTTTTTTTTTTTACTTTTCTGTGAGTTTGAAATATTTAGCAGGAGTGCTTCCTTCTGCTTCAGATTCCTGATAAGAGAGGACCTAGTGCTCATTCATCTGAGCCTGTAAAGTGAGTATGAGGAGGTGCCATTTTAAAAGTTTAAAGGTTTAGTCAAGTGGCTTTAAAGATGAACTGAAATAGAATGAATAGGACACAGTTATAGACAGATTTTCTAGTTTTGCAGAGGAACTATTTTTGTGCAGAGAAAGTTCTAGTGTTCGGAGTCTCGGTAACCAAATGAAGAATGTACAGACTGCTTGCCGTAAAAGTAAAAAGCTTTAGGTGCTTGTGTTGATTCAAAAGAGTAGAAATTCTATTTTTCTGTGTACTTGAAACGTATGTTGGTACAGCCCGTGAGTGGACCAGCTCTACCCGGGGTCTTTCCAAAGGTACAGAGTAGACTAATACTGTATGAAAAGGCAGTTAAAATCTAAGCAGATTATACTATACATCAGTGAGGTGGTCCAAGAGCAGGGGACCCTCTGACACTCCCTTTGTTAGTGACTGTTCGATTGCAAAGACGAAAAGAAATGGGTAAATCAGAATCATGTTTTTTTCAGGAAGTGCCTACCAATGAAATGTAAAGGGTGCCATATCGTTACTGTGAATGACATTTTTATTGTTGATTTTCACAGCCGTTCGACAGTTTTCTGTATCAAAAATGCCGAGCTTCCATTCCTTAGGCATTCCATTCTGGTCTTAACATGTTTTATACTTTCCCCATTTTTCAGTTTTTTTTTTGGTTTTAACAGAACTTGAATTTTAAAATATTCCTTGTGAGAAAAAGTAACTTAACTGTATATAAGCGCCATGTTTTAGCTGCTTTTTGTTTTTATTTCCATAAGATTGCAGGTTCAAGTACAGTATTGTAAGGTGACCCCTTGTGGCCGTCAGGTGGCATGGGCAGTGTGGTACTTTGTTGAGGTCCAGGCTCGAGGGAACTGTCGTTGAGCCTGATCATTTGTTCCTCTGATTGTGAGAGGGACCAGGATTCCGGAAACACTGGAAATAAATTTTGTCAATGGCAAAAATGGTTTGTTTGAGTTTTGATTAAAGCCAAGTTTTGTAATGCATTGCCTGTTGCTGGGTCTCCAACCTTTGGCTAAATTAAACTGCCCAGGAGTAACTTGTACTCTAAAGATAATGGTGTTTAGGCGAAGTGCATGTTTATACAGTAATTCAATCGTTACTGTATAAACAGTTTTTTTTTTTTTTTAATCGTAAATTGGCTCCGTCATCCCATCGATGGACCTGCTCAAAGCAGTGAGTTGATTCATAAAATTCAACTCATCAAGTTCAGGTTGAAATATAGCCTGAAGTGCAAAGAGTTTCTCTGGTGAAACGGGTTAGAGCAGGGGTGCCCAAAGTGGGGCCCGTGGCCAAATTTGGCCCTCCAAGGGGTTTAATTTGGCCCTCGAGATGGTGCTTTGATTTGTAAAAAGTATCTAATTTCATTCATTTTTGACTGAATAGACTGTCAATAGTTACTAAGGACCAGTGGTGGACAGTAGCGAAGTAAAAAGTACAAATTATAGGTACTTTTAATTTTATGATGAATACTTTTTACTTCACTACATTTTCCATTACTTTTTCATAGCCTGTATCTGTAGTTTGTACTCCACTACATTTTTAAATTGGGTTAAAAGTATTTTTATTTTCAAAGTGACCTCTCTACGATGAACTGGTTTAGTCCCAGTTTAGACTTGGTTTAGTGCTTTACTCCTTTTAGACCTGTTTAGACATAGTTTAGTCCTGGTTTAGACCTGATTTACGCCTGGTTTAGACCCAGTTTAGTCCTGTTTTAGTTGTGGTTTAGAACTGAGTTAGTGGTTTACTCGTTTAGATTTTAGTCCTGGTTAAGACCTGGGTTAGTCCTGGTTTTGCCCTTATTGGTGGTTTACTCGTTTAGACTTTAGTCCAAGTTTAGTCCTGGCCCTGGTTTAGATCTGATTTGGCCATGCTTTAGACCTGAGTTAGTGGTTTACTCGTTTAGACCTGGTTTGATTCAAAGGATTAAACAAATCCTGCACATTAAACTCTTAAATACTTATACTTTTTACTTATAAAGTACATTTTACAATGGATACTTTCATACTTTTAAGTAAAAATGTTATCAGATACTTTTACTTATATTAGTACAATATAGAGTACTTCTTCCTTCACTGCTAAGATAAGGACATCACACCAGCATGTCCTACTTAATCGCACAGTAATTAAATGGTATTTAGATCTGTTTGGATCTGTTTTGTTTTTAGTACATTGAACAGTATTGCCTTTGGCCCTACGTCCGCAATTCTACCCTATTTTGGCCCTTCATCGAAAACCCCTGGGTTAGAGACCTCAGCCTTTGAATGCATGTGTTAAAGATGCAATGCCCTCCTTGTCCACCAGAGGGTGCAATACCTGGATCACCTAGTAATGTCACAGCAAAACCAAACCGTTTTACATTTCAAAATGCTTTATATACAAGTTGCACATACAACATAAGGACTTAAACAATATGTTTTATACACTTTGTACATCAGAAACACTGACAGGAAAAAACAAAGCCAGTCAACACGGTTTAATTCAATCCACACAGTAATGGTCGCTCAGCTTTGTTAACTCATTGTGCCAGTTTTAGAGGTACATCTCCTAGGCTATCCACAAAATATTACTTCATCTTTCCAGTAAATAAATCCTACTTCAAAATGGTGCCCAGTTTCAAACCAAGAATCCGAAAAACGAATGCGATCTGTCTTTCTGGTATTTTCTTCTGGACAATGCCTATATGTGAACTCATTTAATGTCAGTGGGCTCCTTGAGGAAACTTCACCCCCCACAGTAGTAAGGCACAGCCACAGATTCATAGTACGCAAAGGGAAATACAATGATGACCGTTTATACAGACATTATGAGTAGAAAGAAAGCAACTATGGGCCGACGCAGCCAGACATTCACTCCTTAACCTAGAGCTACATGACCGATAAACTGGGAGAAATCATGAACGCATATCAGTAAATTGGCAGGTTATCAGATACTGGCAGCATTTCACAAAGTCGTCGTATGTCAACAGAAGTGATAAGGATATATTGTGCTGCAAAGAGCTTGGTTAATGTGCCACAGTTGTAATAAGTCACATGGCTCAACGGAGACATGTCGATCTGCAGTTTGTCCACAAGAGGGAGTACTTTTCCTTTACATTATCCCCACAAGTCCAGCGGTACTGTGGCGATTCAGTCGGTGTCTTTTCGCCCCATTTCCTGCCTGCAGCCAGCACAAGGAGAGAGAAAGGCTGAAGTCAAGGTCACTTTGCACATGCAACTCTGCCCCTGCGAGTGGACGATGATAAAGCAGTCTGGACAGCCGCAGAAGTGGGGGGATGTTGCATATTGTGCTTTGGGGCTGGCCGCGGCTGCTCACTGTATGGTCTTAGCTGTCCTCCTCCTCCTGTTGGTCCTCTGTTGGGACGTCTGGCTCCCGGAAACACTCCCCAAAGAAGTTCACCAGCGACTGGCTCAAGTGCTGCTGCGTCCCCTCGCTGTGCAAGAAGTGTCCCTCATCGGGGTAGATCTGGGAAGAACCACGGAAAGATTAGTGCAATGCCCTTTCTACAGCCGTAGACTTGTACTTATACGATACTAAAGGAAGTGATCTTTGTTACTCTCATGAACCCCCAAAATAATACTAGCCAACGTTCTCCTTGATCTACGTTCAGGGTCATCATTAGGACACAATAAAATCAAAATTAATAGCAAATTGGATTGTTGTGATTAGCTAATCCAATATTGTAATTTATGGCCAGTACAATATCCTTAGCAGACCACAAAAGATACTATTTTGGGTTTTTTCTTCCTCCTGAATTAGCTCTCCCTGTCGGACTGACACAAGCAGGATGAGAAAAGGGCAGGAGAGGCACAGGCGCCTTCAGAGACAACAGAAGAGGTGGTCGTGTGACGTTGGGCAGTTTTTGCCGCTCTTTTAGAGTTGTTTATGGAATTCTTTTGTTGTCTTTCTTTTAAGTAAGTTCCTTGTGAATAAACTCATGATCTGGACAGCTTTCTCCTGCGTGTGCTGCTCCGACACGTCAGGGGCCAGAGCACAACACAGGACTGACAGAGCAAGGACAGTCTACTTCTCCAGCGCAGATGAATTACTGCAGTAAAGTGGCACAGACTCGAAAAGATATTGCACTTTTTGCCGGTTACTTACGGTAATGGCAGAACTGACTATCGCGGTCGGGGATCTTTGCAATATTGAATACTTTGAATCCAATTTACTTGGAATTTTTGCAGTAAAAGAAAATGATCTTTTGCTTGGTGGCAGAGTATTACACTGAGGCCATGACTGCAATGAAATATCATGCAAGCCTCTTAAGAGCAATGTTGTGTCATGCATTTTGGATGAATATTACGCACTTTTGACCGAAAAGGACAAGAGCATGGCTTCATTGGCCAGTGTCATCCAGTTTCATACTGTTTTAAAGCTATTGATATAAAGAGCAAAAGATAGGTTTCTCTGTTCATTGGTGATCCTATTGTAGTATAGTATATGCACAAAGTATACACATATCAGCTTTGGAATTTCCATTTCCGTAACTCAAAATACTGTATATCTCTGTATGAAAACCAATTTCAGCCTTTACTTCATACAGAATTTGGGTTCTTATTATGTGTAAAACCTGCTAACCTCCTCAAACAAGTTTCTAAAGTGAAAGTCTGCATCTGAAAAAGTGTCATCTATACAACCCTAATGCATTATTATTATTATTGTTCACGTATGTAGTGTATATATAGTTCAGCAGTTTCAAATATTAATTCTCCAGTGTCTTTGCAATGTGCTCTGTGAACCTCCAAAACATGAACCACAAATCTCTTTTTTTAATGGCACAATTTGTCAGAAAATGCAGCTAAATGTTTTTCATACAGCCCTAGTCATCATAGCAAATTATTGATATCCATTCAGCACGTTTAGAATAAAAAATGTGCTCTGAGGATTCATTAAACGTGAGACTTCACCTACTCTTGGAAAAAGCGAATGGAAATACAGTCCGTGCCTTTCCTCAGGAGCGACGAGACGCATGACCCACCTGTAGCGTGTAATTAGCGTTCTGGTTGATCAAATGGTTGATAAACTTGGCTGTGTGCTGAAAGTGAACCTTTTCTGTGAAGGATGAGAGCGGACAAAGGCATTAGGCTGATAGCGCTCCACTGATGGCATCATTAAGGGGTAATGCGTTGCCAGACGTGCTGTAAATCTCTCACCGTCAGCAGTGGGGTGAACAATCAAGTACTGCTTCTCCACCAGCTGACCCGCTCTGTGCGCCAAATTAGACATCTGACAAGAGGAGACACAATCCAACAACACAGCTTTTTAAATGGCCCCAATTACCATCTATATGTGCATTACGAAAAGCCAGCCATGATTTAGAGACATTAAAAGGGCTATAGCTTTACCGAGTACACCCTGGAATCCGTCTTTGAGCCAAGATATCGCTCTGAAAATGCGGACGCTGCGAAGACGAGATAAAAACAAAACATTTACTTCAGAGGGTTATTTTTAATAGGGTTACACAGGGTTATTCTATAGACTGTTATCTGCGGAGAGGGTCAGCATAGGGCCGGCAGGGAAAGTAGCTCATGGCGAAGTCCAATATGAAGTCAGACCACATTTGGAGCTACTTTAGTCCTCACATAAGAATATACACAGCTTTTCAAATAATTTAGTATTTCTTGGTAGAACTGACTCCACCCCCCGGCAAACTAGGCAACATACGCGAAATAAAAAAAACTCCAGAATGTAATCAACAATGTAAGCTGAAGTTGCTGTTGAAGGTAACCCGTACCATAGAGCTCGAAGTCCGTGATGGGGGAGACCGCTGTTCCACATTTGAGCTGGGTGAATTCGGCGGAGCTCAACAGAAGCGTGGCCAAGTATCCGCCGTAGGCCTAAACAAGAAAGAAACACACGAGGCATAAATCACACACTGTTCTAAAATGTAGAGAGCACAGAGACATGCGGGGCTTACTTTTCCATAAACACCCATCCGGCTCTTGTCGATGTACTGCTCTTTGGATATAAACCTTAGAAAAGAAAAGAAAAGTATAAGTATCAATGACATAAAGTCTGCACAATAGTACTCTTGTCAAGTCTGGACTGTTTATCCTGCTTGAGCATATTTTGACTGATTTCAAGATATTATTTTGAGCACAACTGTATCTATGTGCAATTGCAGATTTAAAAATGCAAATCAAAATGATTCAAATATTGTTAATTTCCATAATTTCAAGCGATCAAGGCATCATTTTTATCAGTGCGTCTCACAAAACACACAAAACATGACATACAGATGGGCCTATCCAGCCCAGCACCAGGCACAATCACAATCCCACATCATCGCTCTGCAGTCTAGCTTGAGTTTGGGGGGAATACTAAATAATTCAAATGTTTAAACACGAGTTGAACCTGAGTGCCTCCAGCTGGTCCCGCTCCTCCAGTTTGCCCAGCCTCCTGCGGACCTTGTGCAAGAGGTTGGTGCCCTGGAAGCCGCTGCCGTGTCCGTCGAAGCGGATCACGATGGTGCTGAAGCTGCTGACCAGAACGGTGGCCCAGTCCACCTGGAACTGCTCTGTCACCATCTGACCACCGGGGGTGCCATCCCTGCAAAGTGAGACATTTAGCTTTAAGAATCTGAAGCCGCCCAGGCATTTTAATATATTTGTAAGAGCTCAAGGACGTTTCTCAAAGCAAAGAGCGTTGAGTTCCATTGCAAAGCTCTTGAAACCATTGCATAATATTACACCATCAAATTGATTTTGACAGAAAAAAAACAGCCATGAGCGCCTTTCAAGTTTAACTACAATTTTCAGCTAAAGCAATGGCAAAGAAATAAAGCGGCATCCTTCTGTTCTTCTAACTATTTTCTTTCTCCAAACCTAAAAGCAATTATCTGTCAAACTAATCATTAAAAGGCTCCCTGTAATGTTGGCTTTTATTATTCTTTACTTCTAAGAAGAAGTTTGTGGTAAATAAAACAAACTCTGTAATGTCCTGTAAAGTCATTGGTATCTTTTTATTAAAAATACTTTCTTGGCTCTAATTTATTCCTTGATGCTTTTCCTGTTTAAAAGCGCATCTGACTGAAGAGCGAATACTCACACCAGCAGCAGTAAGGGGTAATGGGCTGTGTCCACAAACCCGGCCGGCTTCAGGATCTGCATGGTCAGCGCTTGAACAGACACAGAGCACAGTTAGAGGCAGGTGCGGCCCATGGTGCGGCTCATGGTGCGGCCCATGGAGCGGCCCATGGAGCGGCCCATGGTGCGGCCCATGGTGCGGCCCATGGAGCGGCCCATGGAGCGGCCCATGGAGCGGCCCATGGAGCGGCCCATGGAGCGGCCCATGGAGCGGCCCATGGAGCGGCCCATGGAGCGGCCCATGGAGCGGCCCATGGAGCGGCCCATGGAGCGGCCCATGGAGCGGCCCATGGAGCGGCCCATGGAGCGGCCCATGGAGCGGCCCATGGAGCGGCCCATGGTGCGGCCCATGGTGCGGCCAGGCTCTGCTGGGACCTACTGTAGTCGTCGATGGTGATGGTTTCGTACTCCACTCGGGGCATCTGCATGTTGTTGTAGGTCACGTTCAGCTTCTCGTTGGTCTCTATGTCCATCACCTCTGCGGAGAGGAGAAAATCATGCATAGGTAAGAATGACTTTTTCAAAAATGATTGCCAGAAGCTGCAGTTGGTAAAGTCATTTATGTTTGATATGTGGACAGAATGCACATTTACAGGAGTAATGGTAGGTCAGAAGTCCTATTTTCTTCCTGGAGGAACTATTATGAATATAATTTGTTGTACAGTACTATGGTAAAGCTTGTAGTTATTAAATAGTTTGTTCATTAGATTGAAAAACAGCACAGAAATGTTTTAAAGTTACCTAAACCAGGAAGCAGCAGCAGGAATAGTTGGCCTAGTAGATATTATAGTATTTCTTATCCAAAAGTATTTTTGATCTAATAGCAGTGAAAGGAGGAGTAGCAGAGGCTGGATTTTTAACAAAGAAAAAATATAATACACTTCTACTTTACAACGTTTTGTCTTATGAGAAAGACAAGGTTTTTTTTTACTTGTAGTAGTGGAAATACTAGCAGTTGTATTATTGTGTATGTCAGGGTTAGGCAAGTTGTCCTTAAAGAGGGGACGATTTTTTTCCTCAAATGACCAGGGGCCAAACCTCCCAATCCTGGCCCAAAGTAAAGCACTACTTTCTACAAATACGAATACGAAAACTTTATTGTCCACCAAGGTGGAAATTTGTCTTTGATTTCACCTTAAAACACATAAAAACACACATCCAGCAGGTATCATATGGCACTACGTTTACCGTACAATTAGACAACGAAAGTAAGGACAAAGTGTGGGCAACAATCCAACAAGCCTCATCCGGCCAAAAGACAACACCAAGACTTCTCAAAGATTCTAAGTGTTTGCCTTCACTGCTCTGGGCACAAAGGAGTTCTTAAAAATGTTTTTCTTTGCTGATATCACTCGATATCTCCGTCCTGACGGCAGTAGTTCGAACTCACGGTTTAGCGGATGGGAAGCATCGTTGATAATGAGCGCTCCTCGAACAAACAGCTGAGAGATCTTTGTGGCTGCCCAATGATCTTAGAGCTCTGGTTCACAATCCTCTGGAGTTTATTCTGATTCTTCATGTGGAGGTTGCCAAACCACATCAGCATGTTAAAGGTGAGGATGCTCTCCACAAGACTATTATACACAGTTTCAAGGATAGACCGACTTAGAAGTTATTCAGTTTGCGAAGCAGATACAAACGTTGTGAGCATTTCTTAAAAATGAAGTCTGTGTTCTAAAGAAAGGCAAGTCTCCCATCTATGTATGTGCCAAGATATTTGAAGTTGTCAACCATCTCAACGTTTTGACCATGAATTTTTACATGTGTCAATGTCTCTTTATCAGTTTGCACAATGAGCTCTTTTGTTTTAAGAACATTGATTTCTAAAAAGCTGTCCACACACCACTGCTGTAACATGGACAAATGATTCAAATACAGACTCTTGTAATCCATTTTCTTCTCATATTTATCTGAATAATCTACAGCAAAAGTTTCAAATTGACATCACTCCATTTAAATGATATCTGTGTTGCACATGACAGATGTGTTGGATCTTGATGAGGGATTTGCTGAGTCTCCCGTCGTCTTTGTGGTCCAGACAACACTAATCACTGCTCTTTGATAGAAACCCACTGGCCCAGTGTAAAGGACTGTCTGTGCACCATGTCGCTGTTGGAGCTAATTATCTGAGTGTTTGTTTGGTTTAATCCAGACGTTTGACAGTGAACTCATGTGTCACATGGTCCGTCTCAGCGCTGTCGTCCTTTTGACCCTCGCAGCTGCGTTACTTCTTGTTTCCAGTTATTTCTGAATGAGTGATTTTAATAACAGCGGCAGCCAGGAATGTGTCACAGTCTCTTCACTCACTGTCCCAAATATAATGTGTGAGCAATATATTTTGTGTGTGTTAAAACGTGTGTAAAACTTTCAAAAGATGACAATGGCTTGATTTTTAATCCTTCAAAATGAAAGACAGCCTTCAAAATTTTCTGTCAAAACTCAAAATATTCAGTCATTGACAGAGAATTTTCAGTTAATGTAACCTCTGTGTGTGGGAGGCCGTTTAGGAGAAAACACATTGAGAATGAAAGAATACACATTGAAAATGGAGAAAAGACTGTCACATTGAGAACCAGAACACCGGCAACAACAACAACAGGTGCCTTCCGGTCGCATCAATCAACTTCCGGTTGCACCTCAAATGGCATGAACGCGCTGATGGTTTTTTTCTTTTTTTTACTCATTATTATATATTTATTGTGTTTTGTGTATTTTCAATGTGGAAAACAAAAAAATGTATTTTCTCCATTTTCAATGTGTTTTTTTTTCAATGTATTTTCTCCATTTTCAATGTGTTTTCTTTCATTCTCAATGTGTTTTCTCCTCCCATATCTGTGTTTACTACATGTGCAATGCAAATAAACTCATATCTTAGTAAGTTAAATAATCTAGGAATTAGTTACATTTTCTTGAAATGAGTACATTTGTCCTTGAGTTGAGAAACTCATTTCAAGATACTTGTCCATGGGGCAAGTTTTTTACACTTGAATTAGGCAAAACACCAATAACAATCTTATTTTTGTTCAATTTTGAGTGTGTTGAGGCTGTTTTTCTTTATTTTAGTGTAAAAAATATTGCCTCGTGGACAAGCATCTTGAAATTAGTTTCTCAAACCAAGGACAAATGTACTTATTTCAGGAAAATTCAACTCAGTTCTAGATTACTTATTAAGATGTGACTTTCTGCAGTGTGTACAGTACACATGTGTACTGCACACATGTGTACTGCACACATGTGTACTGCACACATGGGTACTGCACACATGTGTACTGCACACATGTGTACTGCATACATGTGTACTGTACACATGTGTACTGCACATGTGTGTACACAGGACAACGCAAACACTGGCTCTGGCTCCTTTGGTGTGTTTGGTTGTTGCGTCAGTCTGTGACTTTGTGCTCCTTTCACACTGAACCAACACTCCTCACGGTACTGTGCATAACCCCCCTGTGTCCCCCTCACTCACAGCTGTGTGACCTCACTCACACACCCCACACCAGGCCACGGACACAGCACAGTTAGGGGGGCCACCTCAAATCAGAGGGAAAGTGCATGAGAAATGAACGTGAGACTCTGCAGATGAAAAGGGAAAACATTCTATGTCAATTGAAAACTTTAGTGTATTGTAGTTTTCTATCATTTTCTATTATTGTATAAAAATAATGCATTTTATGTGCAAAAACGGACAAAATTGCCGATATTTTTTAGCCAGTGAATGGTCTTTTGTATTAGTTACAAAGATTTGTTCAGAGGGGATTTTGGATATCTAGTTTTTCAATTAAC
>OMNZ01106018.1:3482-20208 GCA_900303255.1 Lesueurigobius sanzi | reverse complement strand
TCTCCTTCCTTCCCCCCCCTCTCTCTTTCTCCTTCCTCTCTCTTTCTTTGTCTCTCTCTCCTTCCTTCCTCTCTCTCTGTCTCTTTCTCCTTCCTCTCTCTTTCTTTTTCTCTCTCTCCTTCCTCTCTCTCCCTTTCTTTGTCTCTTTCTCCTTCCTTTCTCTCTCTCTCTCTTTTTCTTTTTTTTCTTCCTTCCTCTCTCTCTCTCTCCTTCCCCTCCCTCTCTTTCTTTTTCTCTCTCTCCTTCCTTCCTCTCTCTCTGTCTCTTTCTCCTTCCTCTCTCTTTTTCTCTCTCTCCTTCCTTCCTCTCTCTGTCTCTTTCTTCTTTCTCTCTCTCTTTTTCTTTCTCTCCTTTCTCTCTCTCTCTCTCTCTTTCTTCTTTTTCTCTCTCTCTCCTTCCTTCCTTCCTCTCTCTCTGTCTTTCTCCTTCCTCTCTTTCTTTTTCTCTCTCTCCTTCCTTCCTCTCTCTCTGTCTCTTTCTCCTTCCTCTCTCTTTCTTTTTCTCTCTCTCCTTCCTTCCTCTCTCTCTGTCTCTTTCTCCTTCCTCTCTCTTTCTTTTTCTCTCTCTCCTTCCTTCCTCTCTCTCTGTCTCTTTCTCCTTCCTCTCTCTTTCTTTTTCTCTCTCTCCTTCCTTCCTCTCTCTCTGTCTCTTTCTCCTTCCTCTCTCTTTCTTTTTCTCTCTCTCCTTCCTTCCTCTCTCTCTGTCTCTTTCTCCTTCCTCTCTCTTTCTTTTTCTCTCTTCCTCGTCTCTTCCTCCTTCCTCTCTCTTTCTTTTTCTCTCTCTCCTTCCTTCCTCTCTCTCTGTCTCTTTCTCCTTCCTCTCTCTCCTTCCTTCCTCTCTCTCTGTCTCTTTCTCCTTCCTCTCTCTTTCTTTTTCTCTCTCTCCTTCCTTCCTCTCTCTCTGGCTGTGTCCGAATGTCCACACTATAATGGGTGTTTCTCAATTGCAAGGATCCTTGGTGTCATCATCTTGGCGCTGCCAAGTGCTGTTCCAATCCACCCAAACCCTCACATCCTCCGCAGCTGGACTCCTTCGTTTTGGCTGACTTTTGAAGGATGCACATGTGGATCCTCAGAGCAAAATATTACCCACAATGCACTGCAACTTTGTTTTTTTCCCCTCCCAAGCCTGTTCCAATTAGCTCAGATGCAGCAATAGAAGGACACTTGGCTCTGCTTTGGAGGAGCCCACTCCCAAGGAAGGCAACGAAGTGGTCTTCGGACGAAGGATCCTTGCAATTGAGAAACACAACACATACTGTACTATATAGTAGATACACCATTTTCTAGGGGTGTCCGAATGTCCAGAGAGAAAAAAGTAGTGCACTCAAAATTTCCCACAATGCATCTCGAAATGTAGTGAGCAGCGATGGTCACTAAACCGGTCAATATAGACCACAATGCACTGCGAGTGTCTGACGTGACGCACAGCGTCAGGACTCAACATGAATGAAACGCTTCAAAACACGGCTGTAGTGGCGTGTTGTGGATTATTTATGAATAAAAAACCCTTGTATTTTACTTTAAATTAAATTCTTATTTGGGTCTCCACTTGGGTGATGGTGGGTCCTGACGCTTCACCAGTTGAAAACCACTGATGTTGAATAATGCAGTTTCCCATATACAGTATACAGGGATGTTAGTTTGTCTGAGCACATGCAACATCCATTATCTGGAATATTGTCATAATGATACTTGAGCATACATCAGCACACTCTATGAAAGAAAGCTCTTAGAAACTGAACAAATACATCAAAAAGTTACCCAAGTAAATAATATCCAGTATCATTCTCCTTCCAGACAGCAGGATAATGATGATTACATGCACATTCCCGGTTAACTGTCCCACATGCTGTGGACTCTCAGTCTCATAATATCCACAGATGATCGGTGCCTCGGGCTTCACAAATGTTCAGGCTCCTCCAGCTCCAGGCCAAAATCACGAGCCAAGATTTGGGCACGCGTTAAAGGAAACCACAGACGGCGTCTGCAAACATTCATTAATAATTCAAAGAGGTTTAGTTCGCTGTTGGTGTGTGGGACTTGGGGAGATAAATTACCTTATTTCAATTTCCCAAGAATGACGTGTTCGCATGAGCAAAGTTCAACTTTTTGTTCATTCACGTTTTCATGCTGTCATTTTATTTGTAAAAATTACCTATTACACGTTCAGCCATCAAATATTAATAATAAAAAGAGCCAGGTTTAAATGGGCCTCTTTCTTGGCCACAAATCTGCTGGGAGACATTTTTTCCTATTTGATAGAAAACGCTGGACCCTTTACACATGAAAAATGAAAGGCTTTCAAAAGTCTGGAGGCCTACAATTATTTCATTTCAAAGTAAAGCTGGCCACACACTAGAGGATTTTTAGCCACATTTTCAGTCTTTCTGAGTCTGAGGAGGCGTGGCTCAATAAAAACTTTCTCTCATGCCATGTTTGAAAGTTTTCATTGAGCCACTCCCCCCAAGACTAAAAATCTGGCTAAAAATCCTGTAGTGTGTGTCCAGCTTAAGTCTTCATTGATGAGTGTCCTCACTTAGTTATTGAAAGGGACTCTACGGAAGTTAAAATAAAAAAAACAATATATTTTCCACGCCCTACATGCTCCAGCAATGTCCCGCGCTGTACTGTGAGCCCACACCTATCCCAATCTATGCCGCTATAAGCCTGCACCGTCACTCTAAAGTTGCGTGTTCGGGCCGAGGCAGCAGTCATGCACGAGCTTAACATGGAGACTGCAGTTACGCGGACGGCCAGAGATGGCAGTCACGAGTATGAAAATGAACAACCTCCGTAATGTAGCTGTTGTACCACGAAAACGATATGACTCGGCGGATTTTATACTAGCTACCCAAACCTCAAATGTTGAATGTTGACAAATCTCCTCTAAATAACAAATAGTCCATGACAAATAAATAAATGAGCCTCACAAACTTCATTTCGTCCGGGTTTAATTTCCTGATCGCAGCATTTCTTTTGTTTTTCGCTGTCCTTTTCTGAGGCGATTCGAAAAAACTTTTGATCGGGACCCCAACAATCGACCAATCAGCAAGAGAGAACCATCTGCTTCGCTAAATCCTCAATCGAACTCTAGGCTACGCTGGTTCTTGCCACACAACCACAACAAAACATAAACAATGACGTCACAAAAGATTCGCTGGAGATGTTATTAACACAATGTGAGAAAGTGCCAAAATGGTAATTGAATTTACAAACAGAAAAATGTTGAATCACTGCAATAATTCCACTCCTTATTCTAAAGATGAAGTCATTTATTTGTTCGAGGGGGAAAGTTTAGATGCTAAGAGAGTAAACTCGATCAAAAGCTTAAAATTGCAAAGAAATAAAAAAGGTTTTGCCAGCAGTGTGTCGCCTTAAGAAGAGTTAAGAAGTGTGAACCCACCATAAATCTATTATCTTGCTGTAATTTCCAGCAGCAGTAACTGACCTGAAGTGTCCACAAGTACAAGGTGCTCAATACTGAGAGACTTTGCCAATGCGAGAAAGGTGGAGACCCGACCACCGCTGAACAAGACACATAAGCCGATACGTCTAGACCGGGCTTGGAATGATCTAAAGACAGGTTTTTCAAAGGTTTTATGGACTGATGAGATGAGAGTGATTCTGGGTGGACTTCGGAACATCACCTGGGATTCTTCTATCCAACAAGCTTTCAGTCTTCAACCCAACCTGGTAGGAGAGGTGTGGTTTACGATTGTGCGTAGCTGTTTATTGGGTGCTACGAATGTCTATCATATGCATGTGCACGTAGCCCAGAGCCAATCGTATCAGTTCACATATGAGCCTCAGCTAATCCAGTCTGTCCAATAGTGTTGCGTCATCGTCTTGCCGTCCCTCCTCGTTCTGTGATTGGTCCCCAAATCCATGCGAAGGTTTGGGCCATGGTTTCCAGGCTGTGTAGCAGTTCGAAAAGATTCGAGCGCGAGCAGCATGGGTATTCTCAGGCTAATTCTTCTTAGTCGTGGAGTGAAATAGTCGTATCCTCCTTCAGTAAATTTGTGAAAGCTTTTTTCACTTTTTGTTTTTGTTAGTGTTTTTACTACAAAATATACAAACAATGAAAGTTAAAAAAATCAGATGTTATGGCTAAAACACTCTTTAGACCAATGAGGGCTGCAGATGCGGTGACTGTGCGCTCCTGTGTTCAGATGCAAATCCAAATAAATGGAGGCAAAGGTCTTCATAACATACAGCTGCTTTATTATATCAAATATCATCTAAAAGTCCATCAATTCATGAGATCATTATTTCTACAAAAGTCTAAAAGCCATACAGTGTGGCGGTCAACAAACTGTGTGCTCTTCTGGATTGCAAACTGAGAAGCTCTCCATATATAGCACACCGCCCTAGCACCCCCTAGTGGTGACTCATGACTCTTAACATCAGATATAGGACCTTTAACATCTAATGTTTATGACATGCAACAATCAATGGAGGTTTTTAATTGGTTTATACTTTGTAATTGGCTGTACATGGGTTAAAGACATTGATTTTCAAGCAAAATGTGTTGCTTCCGGATCAAAACTGGACAAAAACTGGGACAGATCTGGTGTGAATATGGGACAAAACCATGATTTTGGAGAAAGTCATGGGGACATGGGACAAAGGCCTTAAAACTGGGACTGTCCGGGGTAAACTGGGGCATCTGGTCACCCTAAGTTTGCAAGTAAAATTTTATTCGTCAAGACACTTTGTTGAGAGTCAATTTAGTAAGTGCTTCATGACAGTCGTGTTCTGTCACGTTCAGTGTCATGGAGTGTTGACGCTTGATTTACCACCCATCCTCCGTACACACCAAAAATAGTTTAATAGTTTAATTCCTAGCCTTCGAAGCTTGAAGTACGGCTGCACACATCTACGCCATTCCCTCACACACAGACTTCATTCATCTTCGCCTATTGTACAAACCGGAGCACCTGGAGGAAACCTACACAGACACAGGGAGAACATGCAAACTCCACACAGAAAGGGCCCGTCCAGGAATCGAACCCGGGATCTTCTTGCTTTGAGGCACGAGCGCTAACTGCAGTGCCACTGTGCTGCGCCGGCTCATTCAAAAACAAAACAAGATACAGTATCTGAAATCCACATCGTAAACTCTACAATATGAAGTTCAAAGCTGGCCCAAACTGTACTCTATTTGGTGTCTGTCTAATATTTTGTCCTGTAATCCGTCTGCGTAGGTTCTCAGTCGTACAGGAGTTGTCCATCGTAGTCTTCAACTGTACTCTGTAGTTGAAGTGTAGGACGCTTTGCTGTTTATCCACGCTTGTGGGTTTTAAGCCGAAAAGCAGTAGGAGGAGTAACCTCTAAGTCCCACCTCTCTTGGTTCTAAAGGTTTGAAAACATCTGACCTATGACCTTAATTACAGCTCGTTGCCTTCCTATGGAGTCAACTTTGTTCAGAGCTGCAAACTTGTTCTACGGCTGTTCACACATATCTATGACCCTGCCCTGGTCAATAGGCTAGCTTCATTAGCATGACATTGGTTTGGTTTCTGCCTAAGGATGCTAAGGGCTCCATTGCGATTCATGATGAATTCTCTTTTTTAACAAATATGGCTTCTTTGACTCTTGAGAGAGGAGTCAGAGAACAGCCGTAGAACAAAGCCCAGGTTGAATCAATAAGAAGGAAACGAGCAGTAATTAAGGTGCGAATAGGCCAAAATGTTTTCAAACCTTTTAAGTAGAGGAAGGTGAGCACTACTGAGGGTCCCAGATACAAAGACAGGTGCTCTACCAGGAAATCGGCATCTAGAAACAGCAGGAGGCGACTTGCACAAACTTGAATAAGAGTAAAAGGCAGTCTGAAAAAAGCTCTGAGGCACACTGTTGTGGAAAAATAAAAGTCCTTTAATTAATCCATGGACAAAGCATTAAAAACGCCAACACATTTCAACACAACGTGTCTTCGTCAGGGCAGTTGCCAAACCTTTTGAACCAAGAGAGCAGTGTTCAGTGTTGCCAGATGTACGATAACTATTGTATTTGTATGATAATTTAGACCTCTGTAAGATATATGATCAATAATGCCAAAAATCCCCTAATGTAGGATAATGTCAGAGCCAGATAATGTCTGGGTGAATGCATTTTGGGCTCTCTGCAGCACTTTGCTGTCCGCCAGATCTGGAGTCAGATTCAGCTCCGTGAGGCTGGAGAGACTGTGAGGAAAACTCCTGAATGAGCCACAGAGCGAGCTATAACTTAACAAGTTTAATGAGTTAAGTCCGAACCACAGTTAGGAGACTGAAACAGGAAGGTTAACAGTATCAGGCGTACATTATGTCTGTTGTGAGTGTGAGGCTCTAATTCTGACATGTATGTCCTTATCTTTTACATTGCAAACATATGTAGGTGCGTTTTTGTCTTTTTTTTTCTCTTTGTACGATAATTTTTGCCCTAAAACGATAATTTGATTTTAAGAATCTGGCTACCAAGAGAGGTGGGACTTAAAGGTTACTCCTCTGGTTCTGGTTTTCTGCTTAAAACCCACAAGTGTGTCAAATTCTGCTCATTCGCTGGAAAAGCTTTTTAGATAAAGAGTGAAACGTCCTACACTTCAACTACAGAGTCCAGATGAAGACTGAAGAATTTTTGCCTACGGTTTGTCCTGTAATGTTCCCTTATGTAAAGGTGCTGCTGCCAAGAAGATGGTCGCCACGAGATGGAAACTTCTGCACTCCTTGTCTCACCTTTTGTCGATGTTGCTTATACTTGGATTTGTCCACAGCGCGGATGCACAATGAGACTCCAGAACTCTGGAAGCAAACAGTGACTGATCTTAAAGCCCTTTTGGTATGAGGCGTGTGTGTGTGTGTTTGTTGCTTTCTTTGTACGACTATCACTTTACTAGAGTTTGCTTGGATTTCATTGCTGAAAATTTAGGCAATTTTATGTTTTTATATGAAAACATAAAATGACAGGAAACTTCTAATACAATGAATATCACCTGAAGTGCCTGGCCTTGACTCCAAAGGACTTCTAGCTCTGTGCTGTAAGCTCTGTGCTGTAAGCTCTGTGTTGTAAACTTGCCTATGGGCCTCCATAATGGACACACACGCCTCCTCTAACACATTTGAGCTGTCAGTGACGGAGGAGGCGTACAGTGTGACTCCGGATCACTGATCAGGTTTGGCCACCTCTTCCTCCCACCCGACCGTCCGCAATGAAATAAAATATGTTCCAGTGAAGAGAATGAAGACAGATGGTCCCATTGGGCGACCCGTAACGACCGCCGCAGCCCCGTTATTACTGTTGGCCGCTGTTATGGCCGACAGAAGTGACTGCACTCAGGCTGGCTTTGACTTGTCCAAAGTTATTGTTTATTTCTTATTTCCTTTGTTATGCCCTGGTTGTGCCCTAAGTCTTAAACAGGATAATAAAAAGCAGCACACAGCTCTGTCAGATACAATACTCCACCAATGATCAGAGCCAAATGGTCACACAGTGAGGTCTGCTCTCCACTCTGTGGCTGTGCTTATATACAAATTAGCCATGTGCACACTTCAATTCTAAACTAAAATATAAGTAGGTACAACTGCTTCATTTAGTCCAGATACTGCAATGATCTAGCCTGGGAATACCCATGCTGCTCACGCTTGAATCTTTTTGAACTGCTACACAGCCTGGAAACCATGGGACCAATCACAGCACGGGGAGGGACGGCAAGACGATGACGCAACACCATTGGACAGACTGGATCAGCTGAGGCTCAAATGTCATCAGGTACAATTGATACGATTGGCTCTGGGCCACGTGCTGATGCAGATGATAGACATTCGTAGCACCCAATAAACGGCTATGGACAATCGTAAACCACACCTCTCCTACGAGAAAATGAATGGGTGGTTCCCAGACTAAATATTCACTTGTGATATTTAGTCTGGTGTTAGCCAGGCTAGCAATGAAAGAGTGAGAAGTGCACAAATGCATTATTATTATTATTATTACTTCACCATTTGTGAAATTTGTAAAGACAGATGCTAATGAAATATGCATAGGCCAGTCATTCCCATATTATTGGATTGTCGTGGCCCTCTAATCGTTCCACAGTTCCCACAGGGCTCAATAGTAGTAATAATTCACTATATTCAAATGGATTTGTAATGTTTTACCCAAAATAGCAGTGAGAGTGAGCTAATTATATAAACATTTTCTTCATAACTGAAGTTTTATTCAGTGTACTTGTTTTTTTTAACCCCCTTACAATACCTATGAGGCCCCCCAGTGGTCCCTGGACCCCACTTTGGGAACCACTGATCTAAGCATTTACTTTTATAAAGTTTGGCAAGTGCAGATCCTTTTATTGACGTCAAAGCGTGGCTGTCGATCAGTGTCCCTGCATAGAGTTGCGTAAAACCCTCAGGGGGGAGCTGCACACAGGATTATGGGATACCTCTTAAAACACCAGTGAGGAACCTCCCCGTGGCCTGCCTCGTGTTATAAATCTCTGAAAGCAGCGTGCCCGGACTGCAGCTTTTATCCTCGTTTTATCAGACTTTTACCACCACCAATTTTATGAACATTTTTGTTTTTAACTTTGTAACATTTTAATAGACTTTAATACATTTTTATTGTGCATTCACTGTCTTTTCTTTATTGGGTCAGCTGCTCTCACTGCATTGGGTTTTAATATTTATATTCTCTTTTATTCCATTTTAGTAAAATATAATATTTTACCCTCTCGGCTACATTACATTTCGTGACAAACAGACAGTGACCTGCAAATATGAAGCTCAACAGTCCATTTTATACTATTAAAACAATTCCTAAAAGTGCTTCTACCACGAATCCACTGCTGCCGCTGATAGAACCCCAAGAAAGTTTTTCTTTTCTTGAGTTAGCAAAGTTAACCATCACTTCACTTGTTTATACTTCACACTTCAACTTTCTTTTTTTATATTCTCATCTTAAAAACATTATTATGTACCCGCTGCAGTTTAATATTTGATGACTTGGATGGCTCACAGATGTAGTTTCCCCTTTAAACATTTTGCGAGTCGTCTGGGGAGAGTGCGGTGCTGTGTGGGACAGGGTGGCGGATGGGGGGACGGCGAAGGGGCTCCCAGATGGAGGCAGCCCTCTAATTACTCCCATAGAGCGATGCAAGGAGTGGTGAATCAAACCGGAGTCTGGGGACCATCCACTTTCCTGTTTCTGAGAGTTTTCTGATGTCCCACTGTCTGTGAAGGAGGCGTTCAATCTGTCGGGTTCGACTTTGGATAACAACGCTCAAGGAGATTTAGATGGAAGCATGATCAGAGTTTTAGCCGTGTAAGTTATATAAGTGTGTCCTTATGCTGCTGTATTTCCCAAAAAAGAAAAGGGAATAGATCTGAAACTGGCTGACTAAAGTGGCTTAAGGCTCAGGCAAAGAATGAAACAGAGCTCTAGGATGGAGAGGAGAGCGCACTAATCCTTTTGACTCATGAGTGTATGTTGAATATAGTGGCTAGGGATCAATATTAAGGAAGAAAATACAGAAAATGATATGGGCAAACTACAACAACCTTGGATTTTATCAAATTAAGACACTATGAACGACTAAACAGTTCATACTGAAGTCCGAACATGCCAACTTCCTGCTAACTCACTTTACTCTGTCCTCTCTGTGAATCTCCTACAGCAAATATCTCTCTTTTATGTTATTTTTCAGACGATGTTTCCCCATTCATCTTAATGGACTGGTTTCACCAAAAGGGGGCGTAACCTTTTCGTTGCTCCCCTCTATGGGTGCAGCATGGCATCTTTCATCACAGCGGCACATCAAAGGTGCCATGCTGCAGCCATACAGCCACAGGGCCACGTAGTAACGTAGTGCACCTTTACAATAATAAATAGGTCATTACAATATTGTTGTTGATCTAATCAGAAACTATATCTAAAGGAAGAAAATTGGTGTGAATGTTTTCAAAAGGCATCTTTTCTTTAGATATTCCCTCTCTGATCTAGCCTGGCCTTAGCCATCTGTAAACTCGGGTCAATTATCATTTCCTACATGTTACAGTCTGGGTTTGATCTCAGCGGCTGCGATACATCGATTGAATACCATTCAGCGAGCGGGGGAGGCGGGTGTTGTAGGTGACATCAAGCATATACGGGGAATGATAATAGCATACTTCACAGTTACTAAAAATAGACCGTCACGTCACGTCGCAATGCATTCTGGGAAGTCTCCTCAGACAAACAAGCACGCATTTTGCATGGGGTGCCTATGGGTCTGAGTCGTTCCGATAGTCACAAAGTTGTAGTTTTGTCTCTTAAAGATGTTCCAACACGAAGGAACCAAGCAGTGCGCCTTTGCTGTGCAATCGGACTCTAGATACCCAGATCGGATGTCGGAGGGGACATTTTTTATCACTTTTCCAAAGCCGGTTGAGGAAAAGGCTGCAGAACAGACTGGCATGCTGGCCCTTTAAGGGGCGGAGCCTAGCCCACCAAAAACGCACACACTTTGGCCAAGCATTAAAGAACAGCGAAGTACCTGACTCCTCATTTCATTGGAGTTCTAACCCGACTCTCAACAGTGTTTTGACTTATCCAACTAGCAATAAACAGTCCCTCATGATCTGCCACAAAATGGCACAGCTGGTGTTTGTTTGTCTGACTGCGTGACGTCAATTGTAAAGTGGGCTATTGACCGGAGTTTACGGATGGCTAAGGCCAGGCTAGCGATTGGGTAAAATCCGATTCAAATCGTTTCGAACTTCAAAAGAAGTTGACCCCTCCCACCTGAAAACGGAGCTCAATTGTGAAGATCCAGACCCTCTGTATGAAATGAGTACGAGGGTATGGTAAGACCAGGCTATCTCTGATCTGTTCTCTCGTGGATTTACCATAATGTAACAAACCTAAATAACAGCTGATTTCCATGTGCTGGCACAGTTTCACTTTTGTGAAAGACTGAGAGCCATTTTGAACCAGGATTATTATTATTTTATATTATATTATATTGAAATTCAGGCCGATCTTCCTTTTTCAGTCACAGGATGTTTTCTTGTTATGTTATGTACACCATTTAGTGGACGTAAAGTTACAATAATTTGCTTTTAATTATTCTTTGATATAGTAACGGTCCTACTCCGACATCATGAGAAACCCATCCAGGGCGGCATGGTAAGAGGGTCCCAGGTTCGATTCCCGGCCCGTGTTTCTGTGTGGAGTTTGGTCAGGTGCTCTGGTTCCCCCAAAACATACACAATAGGTAAAAATCCTCCAGCCAGGTGATTCTGACCATTGGCCTGGCTCAAGATCTGGAAATGGGCCCCGGGCAAATGCAGAGAAGGCATTTCTCTACGGGCATCAATAAAGTATCCATCAGGGCAGGGCGATATGACCTAAAATCGATATCATGATATAAGATAGAAATATCACGATAACGATATATTTCACGATATAATTGACAACAGATAAAATATTTCATATATCATAATATTTGATCTACTCAGGCAACACACAGCCTTCAATTCTTTTTGCGTATAAGCACCTGCCCCTAAAGCTGGTCCAGACTTCAGTCAAAATCAGCTGATCCACAACGATATAAAAAAATGATGACGATATCCAAAACTCATACCGGTATATCGATATACGATACGATATGGCCCAGCCCTAGTATCCATTAATGGAGTTGGTTGATGCATAAAATCCAAGTGTCAAGTGCAACAAGACAAAATGAAAATCGAGTCGGCTAAAGTCAAGCCTTAACGATATCTGTGGTGGATTATAATGATCAGTCGTGATTTGGTGCCGCCTCTGTATGAAACATACAAAGCATAAGAAGCAGTATTGACCAGATAAACACCTGAAACGCTCAGTCTCCCGGCAGCTCCGTTGGGGATTTGCCCTACCAGCTGGTGCGCACCGTCCCTCCAGCGTGGTCTTGGTATTTCCTGAGGCGTTCTCCCACTGTTCTCCTGAAGGCAACACAACACACAACTCACCCTCGACCTGCTGCCTCTAAACCGCCTCTTTTACACATTATCAGACCCCCCACGTGGCCAGGCATCTGTGCGTACAGGATTTATCCAGCGAAACTAAAAGATTGACAGTGTTTGAAAGTTGGTTGGGAATGTAGCGAATACAAGTTGGCCAAGGTTACACAATATGGAGAGAATAAAATATATATATATAGATATCTGAAATGATGGCAATGCTATTCTAACAGTGCTCCCGACCACGCAATATTGATTTTTGCAGGCAAATTCATATTCACATATATAAAGACAAAAATATGGCTGATACCTCAACCTCTTCACACCCACTGGACCAATGTCTTATAGAGGAACTTGAAATTTTGGTATTGATTAATAGTCCAGTCAAATTAGGGTTGGATCCTCAACATATTGCAACAAAAGTTTTTTCAACGGATTCCTACTCAGAATGTATCCCTTTATAACATACTAAAAGTCAAAAGTTCGGGAAAGTTCTGAAAAACGACATTGAAAACTTCCAATATAAATCCCCATATTAACCTCTCCAGCCCTATAACCCAACGGGGGTCCTGCGCCCCGGTTAGGCTGCTTTTCTGGACCACAGCTGGCAGATACAATGACTGACAACGGCATGTTTCACATCCTCGTGTTCGGACAACACTCGGCAACAAAGTTATCCCCTCCGATTTCATTTCAACGGGCTCAGGTTCAAACAACAGGACACGATATGTCAAATCGTCATAAAGCACATGCCTAATCAAACTTTGCCGTTTTTTAGAGCTTTCCCGAACTCCAATTTCCCAGGACTTTTAGTATGTTCTAAAGGGATACATTCTGAGTAGGAATCCATTGAAAGACCTTTTGTTGCAATTTGTTGTTCGACCCATTTTCCGGCCTAATTTGACCGACTACAATGCCAACAGAATGAATCGGAAAAGGGAGCTTAATCATAAGAATTTTAGGACCCCTCCATGACGGCGAGTACTGAAGAAACAGCGTCCAGTGTTATATCCACCACAAACACATGAAGTGAGCGGCAAGTTTAATATAGAGAGCAAATCTTCACATGTCCAAGTTGAGGTGAAAGCTTTATTATGTGATACTGCCAAAGGAAGAGTCCCAAACGTTGGCGTGCAGTGCTGCGTTGGTTAAACGTTCGTAAACACACCACTCCGGATTGTAGCCTTAAGCTGGACACACACTAGAGGATTTTTAGCCATATTTTTAATCTTAGGAGGTGTGGCTCAATAAAGACTTTCTCTCATGGCCTGATCTGTGGTGGGACTCCTCATGTGTGTGTATGTGTGTCCTCATGTCTGTCCTTAAGTGTGTGCACAGATATTTAGCCTCAAAAGATTAAAAATCCTCTAGTGTGTGGGCACCTTAAGGCTAATTTCCATCGGTTGTCCTACACTCGTACACACAGACACACTCTCATTCATCCTGATCTATTGTACATGCGGTAGTAGAAACCGGAGGAAACCTACACAGACACGAGGAGAACTCCACACAGAAAGGCTTGTCCTTAATACATACCCATATCGTTACCGTTTTGGCCGGGAAACAATTGTATTTTACCCCTCTTTCCCGCCGCCTTCCCGTAATAACATTGGGCCTCATTCATGAATATTTTGTTAAGAAAAAGTTCTTAAGTACAACTTAAGAAAAACTTAAGTCTGATTCAGGAAGCGTTCTTAAGAAGACAAAACTGTTCTTAAAGAGAGATGATTTTTTTGTGCGTAAGAGCCCTCCTGACTGTTCTTAGGATCTGTTCTTCCAGAAGAGCTCTTTCAGCTAAGAACAAATTTTGTGAATTTTTGTGATTTTGTGCCCAAAATGTTCTAACAAACAAATTTGTGCGTAAGTTTGTTTCGTGAATGAGGCCCATTGTCCCGTAAATTTTCACAAAATAATGATGCAAAACGCTCTCTCCAGACTGAACTCTGTCACTAGCCTCGGCAGTTATCACCAGGTTTGTGCAACAGCGGGGACAAACATGGGACAAACCTGGCTGTCAAATGCCCCGTTTTGGCCTAAGGGAAAATTTCCCTTATTTTCAGGTCCAAAACTTGACAGGTATGCCTTAATATATTTGAAGGTTTTTTCAATATTTCATTCCTAGCCAATTTAATGACTACAGGGTTTCATTGATATCACTCCATTACATTACTTATTCACCTGCAGTGCCTCGCTTTAAAGCTACTCAACACTGATAACCAGGTTCCACACTCTCTGCCTTAACCACATCATGAGCCTCATCTGGCTTTGAGCAAGAACACTTTTGAAAAATGAGCTAATCATGTTACACAAATACTTCACCCACTGCTCTCTAAGGACATCAATGTACCTACCGATATAGCATTAACATATTATCTCCAGCCGGGCCACTGTTTTTAAGTGGACATGACTTATTGTGGTGTCCGGCCGTCCTCAGTTCGTCCTTGCGTCCTACAGAATAATCCTAGTGGATAAGGGCTGACCCGGGGCGAGCAGATAAGCTGTAATCAGTGTTCTTTTGGAGGAGCAGATAAGGACGCCCTGTTAATGTACGCCACGGTGGACCAGGAGAATGGCACTCAACAGCCCCGCCCACTGGAGGGGTCCCGAAGTCAATTTTTCACATTCCTTTTTGCCATTGGGAATTCGGGGGAAAACATAAAAGAAAAGTTTAAGTCCAGACACTGCAGGCCCTGTCCGCCCAAAGACGAACTCATTTCATTTTGGCTTGCAATAAAATGTGCAGCTCTCACTGTATCTTTTATCAGACAAGTTAAGAACGCGCAGCACTGTGAGGTTTCGTCATATTCTGTCTCAAACTTTCATTGTCCAGGTTTCTATACATGTCTGCTTTTGATGTCTCATTGTCAACAGACTTGGCCAGTGGGCTGTTTAGTCAAACTCACACATTTCATCGATGACAAGTCAAGGCTCCACCGAGATCTGAACTCGGATGGCTGGATTCAGAGCAGTGGTTTTCGTTAGGGTTCATTTTTCTCAGTCATTTTGAAAGACAGGGTTGGAAAAAAAAACTGTCATGAGCCATTTTTATCCTTCATAAATGAATCTCTCATTATATACCTCCTATTATATATCTAAGAAAACACAGATTACGGGATAAATGGATGCCAATCTAAATGTAATTTGTGAGCAGAATCATGAAGCATGAATTTGGAAACTACATTGTGCTAAACCTTGTGTGTAAAACTCAAAGTATGACGATGGCTTGATTTTCAATCCGTCAAAATGATGGACAGCTAGCCTTCAAAATTTTCTGTCAGAACTTCAGGGAGGAAACTGGGGAATCTACGGGTCAGTTCCAGTCGACTGAGGAACAGTTTCGTACACAGGGCCATCAGTAAGCTGAACTCCCTCCCCTCCCTCCCTCCCCTCTTTCCCCTCCCCCCGCTCCACAATCAAGGATGAGAGAAACATAATTTCGAACCATTCACATGGTTTGACAAATAAAGAATCTTGAATCTTGAATCTTGAAACTCAAAATGTTCTGACATTGACAGATAATTTTCAGTTAATGTAACCTCTGATTCAGAGTCCAGAGTGCTAACCTTTACACCAGGGATCTCCAACCAGTAGCTCAGGAGCAACCAGTAGCTCGCCAGCCCTTTCCAAGTAGCTCACCAAAGGTTTTCTACATTTATACATACACTCAATGAGACACATTGTAGATGCATTTTGTTGTTCTGAGCAAAATATCTCCAAATATACCAAAGTATAAAGCAGAAAGTACTGCACTTTTCATTTATTGTGTTAAATGATCATCTTGGCAATCCTAGAGGCCTAGTTACACGTGTTTCTTTGAAGTATAAGTAGCTCGCTGGCATTTTTGTTATGCAAAAGTAGCTCGTAAGGTAAAAAAGGTTGGAGACCCCGGCATTACACCATGTAACCTGCCACAGTCATGGAGTACAGTCTTTGTATGTAAGAATAAGAGAAGTAGGAGCTCTGATCAGCACGTCCACCTGTTGGCATTAAAGCTTTTACAGGGGCTGAGCATCATGTCTCTTTTCCATACAAAAAGACTTGGAATCCAGAGTGAAACTACTCTTTCAGTTGTACAAGCCAGCGTCGTGGGTCCTTTTAATGAGGCGCTGTGGCTTAGTTGGTGAAAGCGTCTGTCTTGTAAACAGGAGATCCTGGGTTCAAATCCCAGCGGTGCCTTTTTGCTTCCGTTTCATTGTAGAAAGCCTTCAGCAGCTTGTCTTTAAACTCTATGTGTGGTTGTACGCTGACAAACAAGTCCTGTATTTAATCCAGACACTTTTTTATGACTAACTCTTTTGAAAGGCTATCCAACATTGTTCATTTTTTTTGAAAATTGAGTTTACTTGTCCTAAGAGCTGTTGTGACAAGTAAATTTCTCCATTGTGAGATCAATAAAAAACTATCTTATCTTATCTTAATAGTTAAACAGCATGTTATTTGAAGTAGCTATGGCCAGAGATGCACATAAGTCCCTGACTGCAAGTCCAAGTCAAGGCCAAGTCCCTGACCCGCAAATCCAAGTCAAGTCCAAGTCCCTGACCCACAAGTCAAGTCCAAGTCCCTGACCCGCAAGTCCAAGTCCCTGACCCACAAGTCCAAGTCAAGTCCAAGTCCCTTACCCACAAGTCAAGTCCAAGTCCAAGTCCCTGACCCGCAAGTCCAAGTCAAGTCCAAGTCCCTGACCCGCAAATCCAAGTCAAGTCCAAGTGGTTTCTGTGTTTTTCATACTGATTAAAATTACGGTACAATACAAGCTTTAAAATAGACAACAAT